>JBBPJU010001335.1:0-12472 GCA_038088875.1 Austroboletus festivus | reverse complement strand
GGAGGGGGGAAGAACTACCCCGCCCATCCCCCTCTACCACGACTCCGACCCCCCGGTCCCAATCCCCTCCCCGGTTACTCCACCTCGAACCGACCTTCTATGAAGGATCTCCTCTCCACCTGCTCTCCGACGTGGCCTCCCGCCACTCACCCGCAATATCTCTGAGGATGCAGACATCAGTACTGCGTTCCACTGCGTCCGATGCAACTATGGACACACCACTTCCTGGGACTGCCCACACATCATTTGCCCCATCTGTTCCCGACACGCCCCCGGCCACACCACCCACACGTGCCCTGCCCTCACCACCCCAGTCTCCCAGACCTGCCCCAAGTGTGGAGGTACCCACCTCCTCTACTGGAGTTGCCCCTTCTATACCTGTCCCCACTGTAACACCACCAGACCTGGCCACCCCAGTAGCGACTGCCCCATTGCGCCACCTCGTGGAGAGTCTGGATATGATAATTGATGAATGGAATCATCCCATTTATCCAGACGGGGAAGGTAATGTTACGGAACGATGGAGGCGAACCCCTACCCCAATCCCAGAGGCGCTGGACGCGCCATCTTTTTCTTTCTCTTCAGGACACTTTGCGGACTTAAAGGCCAACTTCTCAAGCTCCTTGGCTTGGGAAGAGTCCTTAGAGCAGTGGAGCGCTTCCCCTCCACTGCCAGACAATCAGGAGAACGTTCCCCCCGGGAACGAGGAGTGGTTCACCTGGGATGCCCAGGAGTTGTACGATTACATGCGTAGGCGGGAGAACATGTTTCCTTTCTGGTTCAAATAATCTTTTATTTATTTTCGCTGATCTTTCTTGGAGATACTCGATCTATTCCACAGCCTTGTCAGTTACCTTTTCCACCCATACCCACTCCACACTGCATACGCCAGATTAGGTATTACCTTCCTTACTTCCGATAGATCTCGCATCTCCACCAATAGATCCCTTGAGGGAGTTCCCTGGGATTTCCCTGGAACATCCCCATGTATCGCCTTTCCTTTTCTTCACAGGCGATGCATGCCATCAATTGCGGTGATTATGATAAGATCTTGTCTTAGACGAGATCTATGCCTCAGACCCTTACGGACGCCTCACCTTCCCAGGATCGGAACACTTCCTCAATGGGGGGAGACTCTCATTAGGGAATGGATTCCCATCCCCTACCAGTTATGTATATAAGCGCCCATGTACATTAGAGTTTTCCCCAGTTAGATTCTACGCAATCATATGTGGAGTTCTGGCTGCACCTTTGGAGGGAGATAGCCATCCCTTTATCAAGAGAGTTCTGTTATGACATTGCCTAAACCATTGCCTTATCCTCTTCTGTCTTGGTACCAACGCTCAGATTAACATCCAAGCGTCGTACGTTCGGTTCTTACCAAACCTAGGACCCTTCGACCAGTACGTTGCTCAGCGGCTCAGTCTCCACGTCCTGCGTTCCGCAACAGAAGGTGGCGGGAGAATTGCATAATCCGAAGAACATTATGGTTGGTTCGAATAGTCTGAATGGGGTGATGAAGGCAGCTTTCCATCTATCTTCCAGTTTGATCAGCACATTGTTATATCCCCATCTCACGTTCATCTTTGTGAACACTTTGGATCCTTTTACCTTATCCACTAGATCTGATATTAGTGGTAAGGGGTAGGCATTTTTAACGGTGTGGAAGTTGAGATATCGGTAGTCTTGGCATGGTCTGAGTTTGCCATCCTTTTTATCTACAAAAAAGAAAGGGGATGCTTGGGGAGATTGTGATGGTTTGATCTTTCCTGCTGCTAGTTGTTCATCTAGGAACTTCCTGCATGCTTCGCTTTCATTGGGGTTGAGGAGATAGTTTTTAGCTTGTTTCAGAGTAAAGGAGTTGTCTAGGTCAATGTGATGATCATAGGGCTGTGAGGGGGGGACTTTGTGGGTAGCTTCTTCAGAAAATACTTTCTCATATTTTTTGAACTTTTCTGGGAGTTTTACCTCCTTCTTTTCTTCATTAATGGCTAATTCAGTGGATATGGTGGTTTTCCTGATTTCTTTGAAGTCTTCTTCATCTCTGCTATGCTGGATTACTATTTCTTCAGTGGAATGAGTGAGGTTGCAAGATAGATATTTGACCAGATATCTTTGTGGTTCAGTATCATCTTTTCTTAGTGGAGTTCTTTCCGGGATGGATAAATGTCTGGTTGACCAATCAATATTTGGGTTAACTTGTTTTAGCCATATCATTCCAAGTATGATATCTGTCTTCCCGCATCCAATGATGAGGAAGGTTCATTTTTCTTTTCTTCCTGCTATTTCTATTTCCATGGTGGTTTTGTAGCATATTTCTCCTTCTGCATTCTTTGTTCCATTAGCATTTATAGCATTTCTGGGTTGTTTAAGTTGTTTAAGGGGAAGTTCATGTCTTTTGGAAAAGGATAGGTCTATGAAGCAGTTTGTTGCTCCGCAATCTACTAGGGCTTTCATTTTGATTGTGGTTCTTCTGTCTAGGTCATGTACAAGGATCGGGATCTGGATTGCATTGGGATCTTTGGATACTAATACAGATGGAAGTCTAGGGGTTCATGACACAATAGCATATCCCCATCTTAAAAACCCTTTGCTTTGGCAATTCGAGCGATCATTTCTTTGGAAAATGTAAACTGGACTTCCACCTTAGTGACTGTTTCTTCCTTGACCTCATCATCTACTTCCATAGGCATATAGTCTTTATCATACACTTGTTTCAATACTCTGAGAAGGTCATCTTGATTAACCTTTTTCTCGCTAGTAAGCTTCTTTACGTATTCATCGGCTACTCCAGTTGATTCCTCTTTTACCTCTCAGACTTTTTCCTGAGGTTTCGCTTGTGTTCCTCAGTTATCCCTTGATCCCTGATTTTGATCCTGAGGGCAATCTCTTGGGTGTTTCCTAGTGGAACAGCCGACCTGATGGCATATGAAGCATCTATTTTCTCTGATATGTTTTGCTTTCTCGACTGGAGAGAGTCTGATGATGTCTACGTCCATAGCGTTTGGGTCCTGGCTTCTTCCTCCATTGTTTCCTCCTCCAGAGTAGGAGAGGCAGTTTCCTCAAAGGTCTCGTTCTCTTTTGATTTGTCTCATCCTAGTGAACAATTTATCGATCCAAGACTTCAGAGTGTCTGATTCTCCTTGTAGGACGATAGGGGAAGAGATGTTGAAGTTGAGTCCTTTGATGAACCATTCACATAGTGCTCCTTTGCTCTTTTCTCTGGAGTTTGCTGCTTCAAGTTGGAAATCTTGGATATACTCCTGGAGGTTGGTTATAGTGGATGGTCCCCATTTCATATGCATCTGGGTAAGTTTTCTTCGGCTGTCTTTATGGGATTCTTTGGATACAAACAAGTTTGAGAAGTTGATAGCGAATGTTTCATAGTTGTACTTTTTCTTTTCTTTCTCAGTTCTTGCTTTGTGTTGGGTATACCATCCTTTGGCATAAACCCTTCCTCTTTCTTTGCTCATTTTGTTGAGACAGGTGAAGATCTTTTTCATCTCCATATCATAGAGGTCTTCATTCAGTAGAAAGTAAGCAGACATGGATAGGATCCACCACTTAGCATTTTCCACTTTTCCTGAGAAGTCCGCTAGGCATCCAGCTCAGAGTTCTTTTGCTGTGGATATCTTTTCCTTTATTGGTGGTACTGGTATTCCAAGGGTAAAGTCTTCTTCTTTGACATCTACCTGAATCGGTTCTAGGGTGGGTGGTCTGTTCTGGTGAGACTCTGGCTCCCTTCTCAGAGTATCTGCAGATACAAATGGTAGTTCAACAGATATAGGAGATGGACTCCTTCGGGTGATGACAGTCTCTCGAGTAGTGACTGGAGGGATGGATTCTGATGCAGAAGGATGCTAACACATTGGCTGTCTACTGGTGAAGGGTGGATCAGATGTCCTAGGAGTTCTGCTTCTTCTGGGGATGCGAAGATGTCGAGGAGGAACTGGGGAGTTTCTGATGGCCTCAGCTTGATTGTCTTGTGAGTGTGGATCCGAGTCGGAGTCCACAGGAACTGTATATCTTTTGGACGAAATCTTGTCTATTGATGGATACCCTTCTTAATGATACAAGGGGCAATAGTTCAGCTAGATCTAATGTTATGCTGGACAAGCGTGATGCCTAGTCTGATTCTTTATTGCAGCATGCACTCAATAGTAGCATGAGGACTAATAGAAATACTTGAGTTCACTGCAGTGACTCTTTCACACTGAGGAAACTAGACACCACACTTGTGATTGCATAGATCTAGCTGAAGCTACAAGTACAATTGGCTACTGTATTTATAGGAATTCCCTAAGGTATAGATTCTATAAGTGGAAGGAAAGAGGCACTGTAGATTGAGATCCACGAATGCTACACCTCACATGAGGCAAGGAAATGAGGTAGTCCAAAGATAAGGTAAATGAAAGGGGCAGGCGATGCCTGTCATACTGGATAGGGAAAATGAAGGATAGGGCAATGAGGCCTCCATCAGGAGAACCAAAATGTTGGTATATCAATGGAGAGGTTGTTGAGAGAAGATCTGAATAAGATCAATGACCTAAAGTGTCCCCAATACTGAGGTGGAGAAAGAAACTCAGCTTTTGGGTATTAAAGGGAAAATAAAGGGATTCATCACTTAACTTTCAGCCTATTACTCCATCCACTTGTCAGCCTGAGGCCAGGCTGATTCTTCCTCTGGTGGTGGATCCAACTCGTCAACATCAGATCTGTTTCCCATCCATAACCAACAGGTGGTGCAGAAACAATCCTTTCGATGACTGAGACAATCCCTTTCAGAGATCATAACATGGACCCTACTCACAAGGACCTCCATGCTTGATGGCATTGCACCTCCATACCTCCATTGTTGGCTATGCATCTTCAGCACTCCACTACTCCTGGCATCATTCCGATGTCATCTTCACATATAAATCTGCTAGATTTCACATCTCCACCTGATCCCAGCATTCCCCCTCAATTTCTGGCAGTTCCATCTCATAACTGCACAATTCTGCTCCCTTTATCCAACATGCATTGACTCTCAGGTATTTCAGAGACCAGTAACTCCTATTACAGGTTGTACTCAACCCAGTCACCTCTGTGCATTACCTTAGGTCTTTGCTGTGCCTAACCTGATGGTCCCCCTGAAACAGACCTTTGCTCTAAAGTCACCTCTCCTGTGGGCTGTTCCTCTGTCTCTTTCACAGGTCCTTCACATCATTACTCCTCTTCATCATCCTTCACCTCCAAGATCTGATTCTGCAAGCCTCTGCTTTTGTGATGGCTATTCCTCCCTCTGTCCTCAGATACTCCCCTGGAGTTTTTTCCCTCTGCATTATTCTATTCTCTGTCCACTCTGCAGCCTTTTCCAGCTGCCTTCTGAGTCTCTGCATTAATGCAGCTATTGGGACATTTGCCCTAAAAGGGGGGATAGTACCCTTTGCTTGCATCCATTAACCTCCTTCCTCCTGTTTTTAGCCCCCTGGCTCTGGCCCCTTGGGTATTTGTTGCCCTTGGATCATGCCCTAGCACTCTGATGTACTCTGATGCATCTCTGCACCCCTACATTCTTATTGGGCATCCATACAAGGATATTTCCCCCCAGCTCCTTAGTGCCCTTTGCTTACACCCATTAACCTCCTTCTTCCTGTTTTAGTCTCCTTACTCCAGCCCCTTGGGTATTTGTTGCCCTTGGATCATACCCTAGCACTCCGATGTACTCTGATGCACCTCTGCACTCCTACATTCTTGTTGGGCATCCATACAAGGATATTTTCCTCTTAGCCCCTTACTAATGCTCCTTGTTTCCTCCACTTACCTCTGCCAATGTAGATGACACCCTAGGATTTTATGCCTATAGCTGAATCACTGAAAATCTCCAGACCTCCTAGTTCATAAACAATAATAGGGTTATATTATCACGACATATCTGATATCACAATGAACTCTGTCGAGTAATTAGTGACTACCTTTCCTGAGAAGCTTACTTCTCCATCTGTAACTCCTGACCACTGCCCACAGGACCTCTCCCCACTATAGGCATCATGCCTTGTCACTTGGCTCCCTGCCTCGTGAATGCTCCCATCCTGGTTTCTTGGTTTCTGCCTTGCTAACACCTCCTGCCCTGTCACTTGGCTCTACTTTGCTGACACCTCTGAACCTCTGAACCTATCTCCAATTGATTAAAAACCGTCCAACACTCACCCTTCTAGATCTCCATTCCAGCCCTATCTGTCTGCTATATTTCTGTCCTCTGTTTCTATGTTCTCTCTGTCCTCTGTCTCCTTGTCCTCTGTCTCTCTGTTTATATCTCCATTTCTCACATCTCTGATCTCATTTAGACATCTCCATGGGTCCTCTGGCCTATTTCATAGTTTTCTATCTCCATTTCAGTTTCAGATCTATATGGCATTCTGCTTTTCATTGCCATGGTCCTTTCCTGTTGTTTCTCCTTACACCCTATGTGCATCCTCTTATCTTCTGATCTTCTCTGATTGTGGTCCTCTTATAACCATTTCAACCCTTCATACTCTGAGCCAGCCCAGCATCTCCTAACTGTTGTGGTTGCACTCTGAACCTTACATATCAAAGGGATTAGCTTTGTGCAATCACCAGCGATATCATTTTGTTGTTTCATTATCTCCGTATTCTCTGTTCCACTTTATTTCACATTAAAAAAAAAAATCAACACTATCATATACTATTCTCTTCCTCCTTCTCCTCTTTCTCCTCTTTCTCCTTCTCCTCTTCCTTCTCTTCCTCCTTCTCCTCTTCCTCCTCTTCCTCATTTTCCATTTATACTCCAATCTCCAATTGAAGATTCCCTGCCTATTCTCCTTATCCTCTCTGTTCTCCATCACCTTGGCTTCCTTTTCTGCTTCTGCCTCTTCCACCTCTGGGCACTTCAATGCTGCTTGTTGTGCCACCACACTCTGTGCCTCCTCCTCTGCCTTTTTTTATTGCTCCCTGCATTCTTGCTACTCCTGTTCTTGAGCACCTTCCGCTACCACTTAGACTCCTACATGGCATGTCTCCTGGCTCTCTGAGCTTCTTTGCACTGTGCACTTCCAGACTCTGCTTGGAAATCAGACTAGCACCATAAATCCATGAACTCCATCTTATTCTCTTTACAGGGGCTTGACTGCTCCCTCAGATTGAATTGGAAGTGTGGATATATGTTTGGGGTCCCATCTCCATGCATCCTCTTCACTGTGGACCCTTGCTAGCTTTCTACACCAAGTACCACTGCCAGAACTCCATCACTGTGATTTGGACAATATTTGGACTTCATCCTAGAACTGCCTTGGATTATCCTGGTAGTACCATTTCACCTGTAAGGCCTCAAGGGCTCAGCCTTAATAGGGGGGCACTGTCATATCCATGTCTCCTGACTCTCATCCATCTCCCTGACTCGCCTCCTGGCCCCTGCCCTCATCTCAACCCCTGTCCATCATCTCCAACCATCTCTGGTCACACTCCGATGTTCCAATATTCAATCCAGTCCAACTCCGATTGGAATCCTAACCAGTCATACTCTGATCCCAGTTCTTTCCAGAATCTTTAGAATTCCCACAGTCCATGTGTAGCACAGCTCTGGCTATAGTGAGCACCTGGTAGCATTTTCCTATGCTCCCTCCTTGTTCCCCTTATATATTAGTACCTCGCTTATCCTCAGAAGTCCTCTGATTCCAGGATGTGTTCCTAACTTCTACATAGCCATTTCTCTGCCTCCAGCTTCCCCTTGCCCCATCTCTGGACTTTTCCCCATATGTACTTGCCTATTATGTATATAAGTTCAGATATCTTTTGTATAACCCTTAGTATGAATATCAACTAGAAATATGACCCCTCATCTTATACTCCAAGTGCATTTGACTTCCAACTCCTCTGGTCATTCATCTCCTTAATCTCCGGACATTGTTTGCCCTCCTATGGAAGTTGCCTTTGGGCACTCCCTGGAGTTGAATCAGACCTTGTCATTACCCCTGGTCACATGACCTACCTCTGACCCCATGACCTCCTTAACTCCACTCTGAAATGCATGGAATATAAACCTGCAAGGGTGCAACATATAAGTCCTGCACTGATTCCACACCCTCCCTGCTTCATACTCCATCTCATCTTCATCTCTTGGACCTCTGGCCCACTCCCTGGTCACTCCCTTGTCCTCCCCCTCAACTCCCTGTGCTCCTCCTCCAGAGCTGTTAATATACCTCCAGACATCACAGGAGTTGTCCTAAATATCTGACCTCCTAGACCGGAAAAGACCTGGAATCCACAAATGAGCTCTAGAGGCCCTGTTGGGCCTAGGGTATAAGGTAGAGAGGTATGGTTCTGATAAGCTGTGTGTGGCATAAATTGAAGTATTTCTCGGAAGTTTTGGGTCTTAACTGTTTCTGATAGCTGAGCAATGATAGAAAGGCAACACATACCTCAGCCAGTTACATTTCCATTTTGGTAAATGATAGCAAATGCTATAATATGGGACAAGAAGTTGGGGGCAGATCGGGTACCCAGCATCTGCCAGGTAATACTTTTCACAGGGAACTAGAAAGTTGTTTGTATAAGTGTTGTGATAAATATATGCATTGGCAGTAGAGCCTTCCCACCCACTGAGGATGTACATAAATTTGAGGTTGAAGTTACAGCAAATAAGGCAATTCTGTGAAAAGAAGCTCTTGCGATTGCATGAAGCCTCTCATTCAGCAGCCGAGGGAGTGCACACAATATAAGTGCCATTGATGGTGCCAATGGCATCTTTGAAGAAGAGAAAGATGGCAGGGTTGTCAGTGATGTGAGATGGTGTTGGATCATTCAGCCATGGTAATGTGACATATTTAGAATATATCCCTTCAGATGAAAAGGCAGAGAGCATTATTTTAAAATATCTGTAGAGCATTAGTGAGTAAGATGAACAGAAAAAAAAAGCTTACTTGGATATGATATCATTTGATTACTGGAAGTGCTCACCAACATGCCGAAACAATAGGCCAGTGACATAGGTATAAAGGAAAATACCAAGCTGCTCTTCTAGAGTGACATGTCTTGAATGCTTATATCCATGGGCTGAAAGTTCAGTGACAAGGTAGTGGAAGATGTGCTTTTGAACACCCAGCTCATTTCGAATATGATTCAGGTGGCCATTGAGTAGCTTTAGCATTTACATTTCACCAGTCAGAATTGAGGTATGATATAAGATGGGTTATGTTTTTTTGATCACAGTCACAATTGCCTCACTGATCATATGTATGATCTTCATCATTATATTGGCAATCTGTTGATTCTAGAGAAAGAGGCACTATAGGATGCTGCTAGTAAGATCTTCTTCAACATCTTCATCATCTTAGAATCCAGAATTGACTTGCAATGTTGGAGGATGCATCAATGGCTATATACCAAGGAAGGTAAGGACTCACTAGCACTAGCGAGAATGGCCATAAGTGATATGTTATCTCCACTCTATTATTTGCACTCCATGGTTAGATGCCACTGAGTCCAGACCTGGGTTTTTTCAACTGGATATGGCTGCCATCTAGAACCTAAGCAATGATACCAGGCACTACCTATAGCTGAAGCTGTGCTGCAAGCATGATCATGGAAAGTCCAAGAGTCTGTGCGGGAATGGTGATGTTACGATCTCTGATCAAGATTACCTAGGACATAGGAAGGACTGTTTTTGCACCACTTGTTGGTTGTGGATGGAGAACAGATATGATGTTGATGAATTGGATCCGCCATTAGAGAAGAAGCCTGCTGTTACGCTTGTACTGAGTAGGTCCAAGTGTAGCCCTTATATCCCTATATAGAGAACCAGAGTGACCGAGAAAGGGAAGGGCAAGGTAAGTTCTAGAAGTCGGATATGGAAAGAGATGGTGATGGACAAGTGCTAAAGAGGATATCACCAAGATACTAGGGAAAGTGATGGATATCACTATAGGTCGGGGAGAATGAGAGGTACTACCAGAGTACTGGTGGAGAGACAACTGGATGATGAAGGATTCGGAGTGAAGGAAAGTTGTCAGTAGATGGAGTGGTTGGTGATGGGGTAGATGGAGATTCGACATAAGGCATCACCAATGATCAGGGTATGAGAGACTTCAGTGAGATAATGATCAGGGAGGATCGCTGAAGGGCTGGGAGTTCTTGGTGGAACGACAGTGGAATATCTGAGGCAGGCAGATGACAAGGATACCAGGCACATGGTAGATTTGTAGAGATGAAGAGTACAGGAGATATCAAGGGGTCATGGAGAGCGGTAAGGATAGGGAATAGCCAAGGGAATAGGGAGTCATTAAGGAAGGTCTAAGATGGGGATCTATGGTACAGAAGGAGCCACTATATATAGGGGCTAGGGGAAGCGGCTGTGTAGTACAAGAAAGGGAACAGGGTGGAGGGTACTGATGATGAGTCAGAATGACGAGTCATCAGAATATCCAGGAATGTGATGGAACATCAAAGAAGCGCTGACTCAGCCTGAAGAATGGAAGGTGATCTAGGATCAAAGGGGCTGAGTCACTGATAAGCGGGAAGAATAGATAAGTCAAGACAAATGGTAGAATGGATGAGTCAGAAGGGTCAAGGGTTGAACCAAGATAAGTGATAAGGAATGACTCATCCATGACAAATATACACTGAGTAATCGAATCAAAGGAAACATCTATGACCAAGAGAAATCAAGTAAGCAGCAATACAGGAACCAGATGAGTCAGAGAAACGGAGCACATCCGCATAGAATGCAAGTGGACTCATCTAGGAAATAATACAAGTAAGTCAAGATAAAGGATGTCAAGGAAAAGAGTAGTCCAGATGCTACTCAGCTATGCTCCAGGGATGAATCGTAATACCTGCCTGGCCCCAGGCAGATAAGTGGATGGACTAGTGGGTGGAAAGTAGTGCAACAGACCCCCTTATTTTCCCTTTAGATACCCAAAAGCTGAGTTCTTCTTTCCACCTCAGTATTGGGGATGCTTTAGGTCATTGATCTACTTCAGATCTTTTGTCAATGACCTCTCTATTGATGTACCAATACTTTGGCTCTCCTGATGGAGGCCTTATTGTCTTATCTTCTATTCCTCTGATCCAGTAGGTTGGGCATCACTATCCCCTTTTTTCATTTACCTTATCCTTGGACTACCTTGTTCTTTGCCTCATGCAAGGTGTAGCATTTGTGGATCTCAATCTGCAGTGCCTCTTCCCTTCCATATACAATCTATACCTTAGGGGATCACTATAAATATGGTAGCCATCTGTACTTGTAGCCTCAGCTAGATCTACACAATCACAAGTATGGTGTCTAGTTTCCTCAGTGTGAAAGAAGTCACTGCAGCAAACCTCTACCAGGATTTCTATTAGTCTTCATGCTACTACCGAGTGCATGCTGCAATAAAGGATCAGACTAGGTGTCATGCTTGTCCAGCATAACATTAGATCTAGCTGAACTATCACCCCTTGTAACATCAAAAAGGGTACCCACTAGCAGGCAAGATTTTGTCCAGAAGATACACTATCTTGGTGGACTCTGATTCAGACTCCCACCCACACAATGACCAAGCTGAGGCCATCAGAAACTCCCCAGTTTCTACTTGACATCTTCGCATCCCCAGAAGAAGCAGAACTCCTGGGACATTTAATCCATCCCTCACCAGTCGACAACCAATGTATAGGCATCCTTCTGCATCAGAACCCATCTCTCCAATCCCTACTATCGAGACTGTCTTTGCCTGAAGAAGTCCATCTCCTATACCTGCTGAACTACCACCTGTATCTGTGGATACTTCGAGAAGGGAGCCAGAGTCTCACAAGAGCAGACCACCCACCCCAGAACCAGAACTGATTCAGGTAGAAGTCAAAGAAGATTTCACCCTCAGAATACCAGCACCACCCAGTAAAGAACTCACCAGAATGTCTACAGCAAAGGAACTCTGAGCTGAATGTCCAGCGGACTTTTCAGGAAAAGCAGAGGATGCCAGATGGTGGATCCTATCCATGACCACATTCTTCACCTTGAATGAAGATATCTATGACACTGAAAAGAAGAAAATCCTAACCGCCCTGAATAAAATAAGTAAGGGACAAGGAAGAATATATGCAAAAGAATGGTACATCACTTACAATACCAAGACTGAGGACAAAAAGACAAAGTACAAATGGGAAGACTTTGCCACTGAATTTGCCAACTCATTTGTATCTGAAGAGTCTCACAAGGACAGCTGAAGAAAACTTATCTAAATGCATATGAAGCAAGGTCCATCTACTATGGCAAACCTCCAAGAATATATCCAAGATTTCCAACTTGAAGCAGCAAACTCCAAGAAGAAAAGCGAAGGAGCTCTATATGAATGGTTCATCAAAGGACTAAACTTTGACATCTCCTCCCCTATAGTATTCCAAGGAGAACCAGACACCTTGAAGTCCTGGATCAACAAATCGTTCACTAGAATGAGACAAATCAAAAGAGAAAGGGATCTCAGAGGAAATTGTCTCT
>JBBPJU010001334.1:0-12485 GCA_038088875.1 Austroboletus festivus | reverse complement strand
ATCTCAATCTACAGTGCCTCTTCCTTTCCACAATAGGGATCTATACCTTATGGGATCACTATAAATACAGTAGCCATTTGTACTTGTAGCCTCAGCTAGATCTATGCAATTACAAGTGTGGTGTCTAGTTTTCTTAGTGTGAAAGAGTTACTGCAGTGATCAACCTCTAGGATTTCTATTAGTCTTTGTGCTACTATTGAGTGCATGCTGTGATAAAAGATCAGACTAGGTGTCATGCTTGTCCAGTGTAACAGTGCCCTTGCAAATAAGGCAGGTGAGTGGAATAATGAGATCAGAGTAATCATGGATAAAACAGTGGTAGAAATTTGCAAAACCAAGAAAAGACTGAATATCACAGACTTTCTGGGGCTTGGGCCAGTCATGGATAGTTTTAACCTTCTCAGTGGACATGGTAAGGCTGGTGGGAGAGAGCTGGTAGTCAAGGTACTTAGTAGATTCTGTGAAATTCACATTTCTCAGGTTTAGCATAAAGGCCATGTTTCCAGAGTCATCAGAGGACTTTGCGGACATGCTCTTTGTGTGAGGCACAGCCTATGGAGAAAATAAGGATATCATCCAGATAGACAATGATATAGACATTGAGGAGATCTGCGAAAATGGAGTTGATAAACTACTGAAAAGCCACAGAGGTATTGGTGAGACCAAAATGCATGACAAGCCATTTATAGGAGCCATAGCATGTCTGAAAAGAGGTCTTCCATTCATCTCCCTCAGTAATATGAACCAAATGGTAGGTATGCCAGAGGTCAATTTTGGTGTAAATCTTTATGCAGCTCAGAGCATCTAGGAGGTCATAGATGCAGGGGAGTGGATAGTGGTCTTTTTTTATGATCTTATTAACTCCTCAGAAGTTGATGCAAAGGCAGAGCAAACCATCTTTCTTGCGGATGAAGAGAACTGAAGCTGCATGAGTGGAAGAAGATGGGCAGATAAAACTCATAGAAAGATGTCCATTGAGGAACACATGGAGAGAGTCAAGCTTGGAGGGTGAAAGAGAGTAGGTAGTGCTGACTGGAGGGGAAGTACCTTCTTCCAAGTCAATTTTCAGGTCAAAATCGCAATGCAGAGTGAGCTTGGAGGCTCTGCTCTTACTAAAAACATCTGCAAAATTGTGATATTCCAGAGGTACACCAGAGAGATTGACTGGATCAGGATCAATGGAGGCAGAGCACAGGTTGCTTTCAGGAGTCTGGAGTTGAAGACAGAACTGCACAGAGCCCTCAAGATAACAGGTGAGTGCAAAGGCAGGAGCACTGATGAGCACAATAGGAGGAGCCTTGCAGTCAGAGAAATGCAGTGGATCTGAGAAGAAGTCAATCTTGGGTGGAGAAGCCGGAGGCTGCAGAGATGAGCTTGGGGGAGCTAGCATGGCTTGTCCAGGTGAGCAGAATGAGATACTGCCTGAAACCCAGTCAATCAATGGATTGTGGCAGGTGAGCCAGTTATGTCCTAGAACAAGAGAACAAGAACCATCCAATGGAGTAACATAAAATGTTGTCAGAGTGATATCACTGGTTTTGAAATGAATAGAAAGGTCAACAGCTTAAGCAATGGTAGAATTAGAAGTTCTGTCAAACAAGCAGAGTTGAAGCAGAGAAACAGAGTAGGTAGGAAGTCCATGTTTACTAACAAAAGATGTGTCTATAAAACAATTGGATGAACTGAAATCTAACAATGCAGGAGAAGGAGGAATTTCATAAAAGACAAAAGTGACAGAAGGCATGAGTGATCATGGGTCAGAAAAAGCAGATGCATTGAGACAAATCTCCTTGAGAGCATGGGGAGAGTCAATGCAACCTCCTGTCCATGCAAAGTTACAGGGGTTGCTGACTATTTTTTTGTTTCTGGAGCAGAGGTCCTGGGTTTAGCATCCAGAGTAGACATCTTAGCTGAATGTCCCTTGGCAGTGTGGGAAGTGGATTTCATACAGTCTTTAGCTACATGCCTGGCATTGCCACAGAACATGCAGAGTTTGTTGTTGAATTGGTGCTTGCATTCTTCAGCTATGAGCTTGCCATCTTTTCCAAGCTTGGACAACAAGTTGGGCTTTGGAGGAGCAGACATCTTAGGGGAGCCAGCAGAGTTGTTGGTGGATTTGTTTTTTGACTCCTTAGAGCCGGAGGAGGTAGCAGATGGGGCAGAAGAAGTGTCAGATGTCTTAGGAGGGTTGAACTGCTTCATCTGGCAGTTAATCTCAGACTTGCATTCCCAGTAGTGAGCATCAATAGAATGCATGAGCTGTTGGAGTTCAGCAAGAGTGGAAGGTTTGCCAATGCAGAAAACTTCATCCTTGATGTGGTCTGGAAGGCCATTGTAGAAATGATGCCAGAGGGCACCTTCTCCATAACCCCAGACTTGTGAAGCTATCCTGTTAAATTCAATGACATATTTATTAATTTGCTGACTGTTCTTCATAGACAGCTGGTCAAGCTAATGCTCTGCATCTCCAACAGGGTCATAAGGTCCAAAATTGGTCTGGAGGTCTAAAACAAATTCTTTATAATTATTCATCCAGAGAGGGTGAAGGTCTGGATCTTCTATCATAAGTAAGTCCAATTCGAACCATTTGAGCACCATGCCCTTGAGATAGGACTGTGTGAAAGTAACTTTAGCATGATCAGAGGTGAAAGCTTTAGGATGCTCTTGAAAATTCAACTTGCATTGGGCCAGGAAAACCTGGAGTTTGCAGGGATCAGTCCTATTAAACTGGTTGGGCTCGTGGACTTTAGTCCACTGTGATGACTTAGGCTTATGATGAGAGGAGCAAGTGAGGCCACGAATGGCACTAGCAAGATTGGTAAGCATGTCATGAGGAATAGGCTGAGCAGGCTCATTATCATTATCTTTTTCATCTGACAAGGGGGGGTCAAGAGCAAAGTCATTGTTAGTGTCATTGGGATCATATTCTGGCATTCTGGAGTTATATTGGAGTATGTCAGGATGACTTCTAACTATATATTTGAACTAAGGAATATATAGAGTGAAGTAAGGAGTTTATATAGTATAAAAAAAGCAGATAACTAAGCAGAGATCAGAGTTGAGAAGAAAGAATCATGCAATAAAACATATGTCAATCAAGAAAATAGTGAAACATATCAAAGTAAAACATAATTATGGAATGAAACCTATCAACAAGGTGAAACCTATCATCATGGTGAAGAGATCTAAAATAGCTCAAGGTCATGTGCAAGACACAGGAAAGGGAAACATATTGGAGGAACAGGAGTTGGTATGGAGTAATGGAGCAAGATAATATAATAGAGTAGTGAACAGAACAAGATAGAATAAGAAGAACAGACTGGAGTGAAATCAGAGGACCAGAGTAAAACTCAGTATATAACATTGCAGCCCTCACTCAGAAATGGCAGTTTGAATCAAATACCACATAAATTAAATATAGATCTAGTTAAGGAAACTACTATACATGGCAGTTATATTTATAGTGGTTAGGAACACAACTACTCCATAATAAGCAATATAGTTAGAGGAGAAAGACTGTCCAAAAGTAAATAGGGTAAAGGGGAACTTATAGATAAGCATTGTGACGCAATCTACAGGTATAGATCCTAGACACAAAGATATATCCAAGTTCAAGCTGTCACTTAACAGTAGACAGGAGACTGATAGAAGTCTGAGATGGTTTTGGTAAGTCTTGCTACGACCCTCATTTAGGGATAGTAGTTGAACCAAATACTGTTACGATTCATTCTTGGGATATAGCTGAGTACTATATGGACTACTCTTTTTCTTGATCTTCCTTGTTTTTAACTTACTTGTCGATTCCTAGATGAGTCCTTTACTGTTAAAAGTTATCCTAATATGCTCCGATATAACTCCGGAATGCCAGAGTTGGATTTGGTCTAACAGGACTTGGCTTTGTCACGTACCAGGTGGAGTACCCGCAGAGGGCCACTCCTTTTCCTTATGAAGGAGACCGCCCCTGGCTCAACGCCAATATCGCCACTGCTGCTTACAGGGGAAACCTCAACATGCATTATCAGTTCTGGAATGGAGAGGCCAAAGGAGCTACCTGGGGTGAGGAACCACTAGGTGACGTGGTCCCAGGATGGTGGAATGTTCAAGCACCACTGATCCATCTAGAGGAGACCGCACCTGCACCAGAGTGGCCCACTGATGCGGCATGGATGTGATCGCATCCATGCCTATCCCTTGTCTCAGTATGAACTCTATTTCTTATCTTCAGACTTTAGTT
The DNA here is from genome assembly GCA_038088875.1 of Austroboletus festivus. Taxonomy (NCBI): domain Eukaryota; kingdom Fungi; phylum Basidiomycota; class Agaricomycetes; order Boletales; family Boletaceae; genus Austroboletus; species Austroboletus festivus. The sequence continues at coordinate 8,251 of JBBPJU010001334.1, read as the reverse complement.
TCTTTTGGATCGCACCCTTACACTGGTGCGATCACTTTCCCCTCCACCCATGCTTATCTCTTGCAACCCTTTGCCCTATGGACAGCCCTTCCCCTATCTACGATCTCTATTTACGGTCATAGTAGTTTCCCCCTCCCCTATAAATAGAGGCTGCCTTGTACCAGTAATTCCTTAACTAGATCTACGTTTAATCTATGTGGTATTTGGTTCAACAGTCACCCCTGAAGCGAAGGTCACCGATAAGACTTACCATAACCATCCCGGACTTCTATCAGTCTCCTGTCCACTGCTGAAGTGACAGCTAGAACTTGGGAATATCTTTGTGTCTTAGATCTATATCCGTAGATCGCATCACAAAAGATCTAGTTGAACCTAGTTCACTCCTTGTTCTACCAAGAAGAGTCTAGTGGGCCTAAAGACCCCACTAGGGAAGATCCGTCAGAATTTACTCCACCGCCGACCTCCCATCAGAGGGAGAAGAAGAAGAACAAAACATTGACAACTCCTACCGAAGCCACCCAATCCCCGATTTGTCCAGAAGACTTCAAATCGGAGGAAGCTCTACTACTTCTAGCCATCATCTCAACCCCCGACCCCATTCAACCAGAACCTATTGTTGCCCTTCTGAGAGCCTACCCGCACCTCCGGCTCTTAACACAGAAACTGTTGCAGCTGACAGGAATCCAACTCCTGTCCCACCTAATACAGCTATGTTGCACCCAACAGAACCGGAATTAGGATCGGATACCTATCCACCTCCAGCCACTAGAAGGATGGAAAGATCCAAGCCAACAGAGAAACGGGCAGGCCTACCAATAGACTTCTCCGGAGAATCCGAAGATGCAACATGGTGGATCATGACCATGAGCAACTACTTCTCCATGAATGATGATATCTACACCTATGATCAAGACAGGATCAATACTGCCTTGAATAAGATGAGCAAAGAAAGAGGAAAGACATTTTCAGAAGCATACTACAATCAGTGGGAAGCAGGAACGGTCCCAGACACTGAAGGCTGGAAAACCTTCAAAGAATGATTTCTCGTGGCATTTTCATCCAAGGAGGACCACTTGGACCATAGGAGGAAGTTAGCTGCTCTCAAACAGAAGGACAAAGACTCCTTCCCTACAACCAAGAAGTTGCAGGAATATATGCAGGACTTCCAGCTTTATGCCGGAAAAGCTAAGATGATGGATGACACCGCCCTGATGGAATGGTTCGTCAGAGGCCTCAACCCGTTGATCGCGGAAAAAGTCATAGCCATGAAAGAGCTGGAAACCCTCAAAGAATGGATCGAAGCCTCTCACAGGCAAATGAGACAGATCGAAAGAGTTCGAGACCTGAAAGGGAATCGATACAAGGCCAAAGCATGAGACCCTAATGCCATGGATGTTGATGTCATCAAACTATCCCCATTCAATCACGCCAAACACGTAAAGAAAAATCGCTGCTTCATCTGTCACAAAGTAGGGTGCTCAACCAGGAACCATCCATGACCAGGAACATCTTCCCACACTAAGTTCCAAAAGAAGGAACAAACTAAAGAAGTCTCCACTATCTCCGCATCATCGGCAATAGCCGATTACATCAAAATTCTCGGAGACAAAGACGTAAAGGAAGAAGACGTCATTAAGCTCCTCAAAGAGGTATACGTGGACCCAGTCTACTAAGGGGAAGAAGAGGAGGAAACTGTCACTAAAATAAGCACAGAAGAACTCAGGAACCGCATAGAACGAGCCAAGGGTTTTTAGTTAGGAGAGCTCAAACAGTGTGTAACTCTCCTAAGACCTGGAATGTACAATCCATAGAACGAAAATCAATCACCATTCCCGTTCAAATAATTCCAGGAACCACTGAACTAAAAGCCCTTGTCGATAGTGGAGCAACCAATTGCTTCATCAATGAATCCATAACCAGGAAACTACAACTTCCCCTCACCAAACTAAAGATACGACGAATCGCCGTCAATGCAGATGGGACATCCAATACCGGAGGAGACATAACTCACAAAACCATCCTCACTACATCCATTGGAGGAAGAAGAGAAACCAGGGACTACCTAGTAATCAAAAGTGGGAAAACCGACATGATCCTAGGAATGAGTTGGCTAGCATGACACAACCCAATGATCGACTGGGTACACAGGGAATTAAAGAGAGGAAAAAAGAGCGAAGACCCGGAGGAACAACAATACCTAATTAAGTACCTCACTACCAACTTGGCAGAGGAACCAAACGAGGAAGTCCTTATCCGATGCTGTACAGATCAAGAAGAAGTCCACAAGCTGACTATCTCCACAGACATCGCCCGAAAGGAACAGAAAAGCAAAATACTCCTCCTAGAAAAATTCCGAAAATACCAATTGGTATTTTCAGAAAAAGCCACTATGACACTACCCCCCAAAAGAAGCTACGATCACCATATAGACCTCCTCCCATCCTTTATACCCAAACGAGCCAAAAACTACCCCCTAAATCCGGAACAAACAGAAGCATGCCAGAAGTTCATCGAGGAACATCTGAAAAGTGAAAAAATCCAAGCGTCCAAATCTCCCCAGGCATCCCCCTTCTTCTTCGTCAATAAAAAAGATGGGAAACTCCAACCCTGCCAAGATTATCACTATCTCAATGAGCATACTGTCAAAAACGCTTACCCACTCCCACTCATCGGAGATTTAATCGATAAACTAAAAGGGTCCAAGATCTTTACCAAAATGGATGTACAGTGGGGATACAACAATGTTAGAATAGTCCCCAAAGATAGATGGAAAGCCTCTTTCATCACACCCCTAGGACTGTTTGAGCCAACAGTAATGTTCTTCGGACTCTGTAACTCCCCAGCCACCTTTCAAGCACTAATGGATGACATCTTTGCCGATTATCTAGCAAAGGGATGGCTAATTATATACATGGACGATCTTCTCATCCACTCCCCAAACCAAGAAGCCCACGATGAGAGGACCAGGAAGGTACTGGAAATGATGATGGAACACAAACTCTACCTCAAATTGGAGAAATGCTCCTTTGACACCAGAAGCACTGAATATCTTGGAATGATCATCTCTGAAGGGCAAACAGAGATGGACCCCACCAAACTAAAGGCCATCAAGGAATGGAACCCCCCATCTACCATACAAGGAGTACACTCCTTCCTAGGCTTCTGCAACTTCTACCGGAAATTTATCAATGGATTCTCTACTAAAGCCAAACCCCTCATCGAACTAACCAAAAAGGAGAGGAAATGGTCATGGGACCTCCCCAAGGAAAACGCCTTCAGAGAGTTACAGAAACAATTTCTGGAACAATCTGTACTCTCCATCCCAAACCCAGAAAAACCATTCTATGTCATGACCGACACTTCACTAGTAGGAACAGGGGGAGTACTGATGTAGAAAGATATGAATGGAGATCTCCACCCATGCGCCTACAGATCCAGCACCCTATCACCAATGGAACGAAACTACGACATCTACGACAAAGAACTCCTGGGAGTAATACACGCCCTAAGTGACTGGAGACATTACCTAACTGGAACCAATCACCCAGTGATGCTTCTAACTGATCACAAAAATCTCCTATATTTCAAAGAAGCACGAAAACTCTCCAGACAACATGCACATTGGCAACTGTTCCTACAAGAATATGATTTAATATTCCATCATCTTCCAGGAATGAAAATGGGCCCAGCTGATGCCCTATCTAGGATACCAAACCCAAACCTAGATAACGACAATGACCAAATAAGGCTACTCCCAGAACAACTTTTCATTAAATATATAGATGTTGCACTATGGGACAAAATTAAGATTTCTTCCGAAAAGGATCCACTAGTGCTGGATGCACTGCAACACATGTACAAAGAAAATCACATCCCTGACAAATCCCACCCCTCGGACTGGACCTACAAAGAGGGACAACTTTATTTCTGACACTGCCTCTACATCCCCCCTGATGCCAGAAAAGCCCTAGTCCACTCCATCCACTCCTCCGCAGCTGGGGGACGTGGGGGACAACATTGTACCATCCAACTCCTATCCCATGACTATTGGTGGCCCGGACTCTCCACCTTCGTCAGAAAATACATCGCCGGATGCCCAATATGCCAACAAAATAAGAATATTAACAACCCACCCCACCCCCCATTAATACCGATCCCTGCCACCAGCCCTCACCCCTTCCACACCATCTCGATGGATATGATCACCGATCTACCCCCTTCACAGGGGGCGGACTCTATCTTGGTTGTGGTGGACCATGGACTTAGCCGGGGGGCAATTTTCATCCCAACTACCAAAACGGTCGACACAGCAGGGGTGGCAGCCCTATTCTTTAAACATGTGTTCCCATGTTTCAGACTACACTCAAAGGTTATCTCCGATCGAGGCCCACAATTCGCATCCACATTTGCCAAAGAACTAGCCCGACTACTTGAATATGATGTCACACTATCTACAGCATACCACCCATAAACCAATGGAGAAACTGAATGAGTAAACCAAGAGTTGGAAACCTACTTGCGGATATTCTGCCAAGGACAACAGGACTTATGGAACAAACTACTTCTGATGGCAGAATTTAACCATAACTCCTCAGTACATTCCGCCACCAAACAAACCCCATTCCATCTAATAATGGGCTACGAACCCAGAGCTTATCCACCAATTGGAAAAACTTTCAACCCAACCCTCGAAAGCTGACTCAAGCTACTGGAAAGAGCCAGGGATGAAGCATTAGCCGCAATCACCAATGCCCAACAGTTTTCCCATAACTACCCAAGGTTCAAACCTTGGAAGAAAGGCGACAAAGTATGGCTATCAAATAAAAATCTTAAAACCTCCTATCCGTCAAAGAAACTTGGCTCCAAAAGGGAAGGACCCTTCTCCATCACGAAAGTACTCTCCTACATAACCTACCAATTGGATTTACCCCCAAACTGGAAAATCCATAACATAATCCATGCTTCCCTTCTTTCCCCATTTGTGCAAAATGACGAATATGGGATCGCCGGAACCCCCCCACCCCCTGAGATCATAGGTGATGAGAAAGAGTACGAGATCGAACATATCCTTAACCACAGAGGACATCCTGGCCGCAGATCCTATTTAGTACAATGGAAGGGATACTTGACAGCAGAAAACACCTGGGAACCAGAGACCAACTTCCCCCACACAGACAAGACCCTATGAGCCTATAAAAGAAAACACAAAATATGATCGATGACAAACAACCCACTGAACACTGCGATTTCTACAAGTTCTCCCTTAAAGACAATAAACCCACCAAATATTCCTACTGCTTCTCTCGCATTTCTGTATTCATCCCAAAAAGAAAAAGACATTATGACCAACAACATATCCAAACTCATCAGTGCTACTGCCGAGAAAACTACTGTCCATACCACTACTAGCCCGCCATTCCGCTCCTTATCATCAACCACTCCCTCCCATTCTTCATACCCTACGGACAACCACCCCTCCCCATCCAAATCACCCTATGCTTTGTTATTCAAATCCAATTTGAGCTCTACTCTGACGATATCAATCTCTCCTCTCATGCCGCCATTTTCTTCTTCTTATATATCCCTTATCCTCGCCCTAATCAAGGACGTCTTCAATCTCCATATCCTCCCACTCTCTTATAGGAGAATCACTTACGCTGCCATTTTAGATGATCCACAAGGACAGGCCTTATTAGAAGCCAACCTGGAACTGCGGAAACTATCCTCAGTTGTCCTCCTCATTGAAACCTACTGCAGCTATGTCGCCACAAGACTCCTGGTCGAAGAGAACTTCATTGAAAACCTTAGTGAGGCGATCACAGAAAATCTCTGCACGGCGGGTGCCCAAACCCTCGACACCCTCCACTTCTGGGGGTTGGGATACTTCATCAAATGACTCCCCACCTCCACCTTCTTCGGAAAAGTCTATCCCATCTACCTCCAGTTACCCAGAGGTATGGAACAGCGAGGATTTATCGACATCGAACTTGCAAGACAGTTCGCCTTCCTTAATGGCAGCAGTTTCCCATTTGAGACTAAGCCAGATCGATGGATCGGAAGAGAATTGGCAGATAGCGAAGAATGAGAGAATCTTCTTCCCATCCTGATTCGCGTCAACCAACCTCTTACGGAAATTAAGGTCCCAGAAGTCATGGAAAGATCCGATGGAGAAGTCGATGAACCTCCCCCAAAACAACCCTTGCTCCCCACCACCCCAACCACCCACCCCATACCCAGACACCCTCAGCAACTTAAGTGACCTCTCTCCACTCAAATCTCCTTCTGCAGAAATGACACCCCTTCCTCACCAACCATCCCCCACACTTATCAATGCTATCAATGTGGAAGTCCCCATCATCTCCGACCCTCCTGCCCCCACTACACCTGTCCCTACTGCCAACAGGATGCTCCCGGGCACCCCCAACATCTCTGCCCCGAATGGACAGAGAATAGATCTGACTAGGTGGATGATGGATTGGGATGAGGTCGATAAGGTCCATCGACCTTACTGACGGGGTAATGTCACACATCAGGTGGAGTACCCATGGAGAGCCACCCCTTTCCCTCATGAAGGAGACCGCCCCTGGCTTAATGCCAACATCGCCACCGCCACGTATGGGGGAAACCTCAATATGCGCCATCAATTCTGGTTCGGAGAAGCCGATGGAGCCACCTGGGGAGAGGAGCCATTGGGCAACGTGGTCCCAGGATGGTGGAACGTCCAAGCACCACCAATCCACCTGGAGGAGACTACTCCAGTGCCTGAGTGGCCTACAGATGCTGCATGGATGTAGTCGCATCCATGCCCCTCCCATTTTCTCGGTATGAACTCTTTTTCTTATCATTGAACTTTAGTTTCTTTTCGATCGCACCCTTACACTGGTGCGATCTCTACTTCCCTCATCTACAATCATCCCATGTAACCCTATGCCCTACGGACAGCCTTCCCCCCTTCCTGTGGTCACCCTTTATGACCATAGTAGTTTTCCCCTATCCCTATAAATAGCACTGCCTATGTACTTGTATTCCCTAACTAGATCTACATTTAATCTACGTGGTATTTGCTTCAATGGTCACCCCTGAAGCGAAGGTCACTGATAAGACTTACCATAACCATCCCAGACTTCTACCAGTCTCCTGTCCACTGCTGAAGTGACAGCTAGAACTTGGGATATCTTTGTGTCTCGGATCTATACCCATAGATCGTGTCACAGATTGGGTACACAGGGAATTGAAGGGAGGGAAAAAGAGCAAAGACCCAGGGGAACATTGATACCTAATCAAGTACCTCACTACCAACTTGGCAGAGGAACCAAACAAGGAGGTCCTTATCCGATGCTGTACAGATCAAGAAGAAATCCAAAAGCTGACTATCACCATGGACATCGCCCAAAAGGAACAGAAAAGCGAAATACTCCTCCTGGAAAAATTCCAAAAATACCAATTGGTATTTTCAGAAGAAGCCACTATGATGCTACCTCCCAAAAGAAGCTATGATCACCATATTGACCTCCTCCCATCCTTTACGCCCAAACAAGCCAAAAACTATCCCCTAAACCCAGAACAAATGGAGGCATGCCGGAAGTTCATCGAGGAACATCTGAAAAGTGAAAAAATCCAAGCGTCCAAATCTCCCCAGGCATCCTCCTTCTTCTTCGTCAATAAAAAAGATGGGAAACTCCAACCCTGCCAAGATTATCACTATCTCAATGAGCATACTGTTAAAAACACTTACCCACTTCCACTCATCGGAGATTTGATCGATAAACTAAAAGGGTCCAAGATCTTCACCAAAATGGACGTACAGTGGGGATACAACAACGTTAGAATAGTCCCCGAAGATAGATGGAAAGCTGCTTTCATCACACCCTTAGGACTGTTCGAGCCAACAGTAATGTTCTTCGGACTCTATAACTCCCCAGCCACCTTTCAAGCATTAATGGACGATGTCTTTGCCGATTATCTAGCCAAGGGATGGCTGATTATATACATGGACGACCTTCTCATCCACTCCCCAAATCAAGAAGCCCACAATGAAAGGACCAGGAAGATACTGGAAAGGATGATGGAACGCAAACTCTACCTCAAATTGGAGAAATGCTCCTTTGACACCAGAAGCACTGAGTATCTTGGAATGATCATCTCTGAAGGGCAAACGGAGATGGACCCCACCAAATTAAAGGCCATCAAAGAATGGAACCCCCCATCTACTGTAAAAGGAGTACACTCCTTCCTAGGCTTCTGCAACTTC
>JBBPJU010001333.1:0-12489 GCA_038088875.1 Austroboletus festivus | reverse complement strand
ATACCACGTAGATTAAACATAGATCTAGTTAAGGAATTACTGTACATGGGCAGCACTATTTATAGGGGAGGGGAGAACTACTATGACCGTAAGTAGAGATCACAGGAAAGGGGAAGGCTGTCCATAGGGCGAAGGGTTACAAGAGATAAGCATAGGTGGAGGAGTAGATGATCACACCAGTGTAAGGGTGCAATCCAAAAGAAACTATAGTCTGTAGATAAGAAGTAGAGTTCATACCGAAGTAAAGGTAAGGCGTGGATGCGATCACATCCATGCCTCGTCTGTAGGCCACTTGGGTGGGGGTGCTGTCTCTTCCAGATGGACCGGTGGTGCTTGGACATTCCACCATCCCGGGATGACATCTCCTAGGGGTTTCTCTCCCCAGGTGGCTCCCTCCGCTTCTCTGTTCCAGAATTGATGCCTCATGTCTAGGTTTCCCCCATAGGCTGCGGTGGAAATATTGGCATTGAGCCAGGGACGATCCCCTTTATAAGGAAAAGGGGTGGCTCTCCTTGGGTAGTCCACCTGGTGCGTGACACATATCAGTTGGCACCTTCACCAAGAACCTGATCCTGAACCCAAAACTCCCAAACCCTCCGAATTTTCAGAGGAAGAACCCTCTGATCCAGACATTCCAATTGACAATGAACCAGGCAATCTTCCTGATCTTACTGGACAACTAGCATCCATCCTTGTCATCCCCAGAGTGCCCACTCCCCCCAGTCCCACTCCACAACCACAGACTGGCCAAGTCTTCTTCCCTCCCCTTGTATGACCCACATTACCTGTGACAAGAGTCATGTTCTCTACAAAACCTACTGAGCTCCATCTCGGCACCCCCGAAGATTACAATGGAACCCCAGCCAAAGCCTTACCTTGGTTAAGAATGGTCCAGCTCTACCTAGCCATTAATGAAGACCTCTATAATACAGATACCAAGAAAATTGCTTATGTGTTGTCCTATATAAAAAAGGGAGCTGCCCTTACATGGGCTGCAACATTCAGAGAAACCAAGCTAACTGGAGGCAATTTTACTCTCAGATCCTGGATGATATTCAAAACATCCTTCAAAGATAGTTTTGATAACAAAGACACCAAAGGAGAAGCATTAGCCTGGTTGGCTAAAACTAGAATCTATGAAAATCGTTCTGGAGGGTATAATCCAACTCTTCAAAATTACATTGCCAACTTCAAGAACAAAGTTGCCATTGCAGGAGTTAGCAATGATGATGTCCTGATTAATTACTTTGCCTCTGGAATCCCTGTTTCCTTGATGTGTTGAGTTCACACCATAGAAACTGTACCAACCACTATTGATAGTTGGTACATCAAGGCAGCTCACTTTGCCACAGTCAAAGAACGAGCCTTAGAAATCATCTCAAGGCACAAAAAGGGTAATACCACCTTTACCCCAACACTTACCCCTTAAACCACCAAGGATCCCAATGCCATGGATGTCAATCTCATTGTGGTGCCAAAGAAACTGACTAAAGAAGAATGAGAAAAATGTTGGAAGGAAGGACCATGCTTCAAATGTCATCAAAAGGGACATATGACGAAGGACTGTAGGGTTAAATTTGAAAAGAAACCTCCTGCAGTGCCACCTAAAGACATCAAGGTCATTGAGTCTGGAATGGAAGAAGTAGAGGAACAAGTCATAGGCAAAGTGGCAATGGGTTTTTAGAAAGGAGGACAAAAGCAACACATGTACCTCCTTTATCTCGACCATGTACTAGCATTAAAGCTATGAGGATCCCTATCCAACTTCTCCTTGCTTCAGACATGGTCAAAGTCGTTGCCACCTCAGCCCTAGTAGACTCTGGTGCCCAGATCTCATGCTTAGACTGGGACTTTGTTAGAAAACATCATCTCCCTCGACACTGACTACCCTCACCCATCACCATATGAAATGCCAACATCTCTCTAAATAAAGGAGGATCAATTAATTTCACCACTACCCTTTTCATTAACATCAATGGACTCCTTCGACAAACAACCTTCCACATCATAAATTGCGGAAAAGAAAATGTCATACTCAGACTCCCTTGGTTAACCAAAACCAATCCTACAATTGACTGGAAGGAAAGGATGCTCCAGGTGGCCCAAGAAACTGATCAATCAGCTGAATTCGTGAACCTTCATGAACAAACCAAACAAAAGAAGGAGAAGCTCTATGACAAATGAAAATATCAAGAACCACCCCCCAGACAAATCTCTGTAGATGCCTTAACTGACAAACATCTTTTTGCCTATTTAGATCAAACTGAAGATGATGTTCTATGTGCACAAATCGCTCTAAGCAGAGATATGGCACATTTTAAACCCCTTCAATCATTATCCAGGACTATCCTAGCCAACTGACATTTCATATCCAACCCCTCTTTAACCTGTGCAGCTTTAACTACCTCAACTCAATTAGCTATTGACAACAAGAAGAAGGAGGTAGTCCTATTAGAAGCATATGCCACCTATAAAGATATCTTTGCTGATGAAGATACCCCTCTTCTCCCCAGTTGAGATTGTGACCATGAAATCAACCTCACTGAAGGCTTCATTCCAAAAATTGGAAAACTATACCCTCTCACCATGGAAGAAAGATAAGCCCAAGATGAATTTCTAGATGAAAATCTGAAATCTGGAAAAATTCGTTCCTCCTCCTCACCACAAGCAGCACCCTTTTTCTTCATAAAAAAGAAGGATGGGAAATTACAACCCATCCAAGACTACAGATACCTCAATGACCACACCATCTGCGATGCCTATCCTTTACCATTGATCTCTGATCTCTTGGATAAATTAAAAGATGCCAAGATCTTTACAAAATTTGACATTCGTTGGGGGTACAATAACATTCATATTAAGGAAGGGCACCAATGGAAAGCTGCCTTCATCACTCATAGAAGGCTCTTCGAACTGGTCGTCATGCCCTTTGGACCCAAGAATGCCCTGGCAACTTTCCAATGATTCATGAATAAAGAATTCCAAGATCTCATTGCTGCAGGAAAAATTGTCATCTATATAGATGATATCCTTATCTTCTCAAAGAATCAACAAGATCACAACAAAACTACTCAACAAGTTCTTCAATGAATGAGAGAACTAAACCTTCATTTGCAACTACAAAAATGTCTCTTCAACGTTTCAGAGGTTGATTATTTAGGAATGATTGTCAAGCCAGGTTCCCTCGCAATGGATCCTGTCAAACTTGATGGGATTGCCTCCTGGCCAATACTGACTAAGGTCAAAGATGTCTGCTCCTTTCTAGGTTTCACAAACTTCTATCAACGATTCATTCCCCACTATTCGGATATAGCTCAACCTCTCCTCAATCTCACAAAGAAAGATCAACAATGGGACTGGTCCCCAGCATGTAATGACATGTTTACAAGTTTAAAAGAACTCTTTCTTTCCCAGCCAGTTCTTCAATTCCCAAATATTTCCACCCCTTTCGCCATTGCTACTGATGCCTCTAAGTATGCTACAGGAGGGATTCTACTTCAAACTGATTCTAATGGCGAATGGCATCCTTGCTTTTACCTTTCTCAAACCTTTTCACCTACCAAATGAAACTATGATATTTATGATTGAGAACTCCTTGCAGTCATCCAAGCCCTCAAAGCATGGAGACACTATCTACTTGGTTTCTCTTTTCCTGTTCAAGTATTCACTGACCATAAAAATCTATTGTATTTTAAACAGCCTCAGAACCTTAATTGCCGACAAGCTCGTTGGCTCCTCAACCTTGCAGATTATATGTCCCTGGATCTCTTCTTTTAGGCCCTGATGCCCTATCTCAATGTCCTGATAAATGCCCCAACGACTCCTCCAATAATTCTGCCATCACCCTCCTTCCCCCATCTCTCTTTGTCAACATCGTTGACATGGCCTTATGAACCAGTATTACCTCCCTCTCCTCATCTGATCCTTTAGTCCAACGCACCATTTCGCACCTCTCAGATGCACCCCCTACCCTTTGCAATCGCCTCACCAACTGGAAATATGAGAATAACATCCTTATGTACCAAAACCGCATTTATATTCCTCCTCTGCTCTGACACGAAATAGTCTCATGGTGTCACAATCACCCCTCTGCAGGACACCCTGGTTTTCTTAAAACTTATCAGCTAGTGTCTACTGACTTCTGGTGGCCCAGCCTAGCCTCTTTTATCCGCCAATACATAACTGGTTGCACCATTTTCCAAGCCAACAAGTCTAATACACATCCAACCACTCCCCCTCTTCTCCCCATTAAATCCTCCTGCACATGCCTGTTCCAACAAATTTCCTGTGACCTTATCACTGACCTTCCCCCATCAGCCAGCTTCAATTCCCTTTTGGTCATGGTCGACCATGGGCTTACAAAGGGAGTAATTCTCTGCCCAACAAAGAAAACAGTCACCATGGAAGGAATAGCAACTCTTTTCTTCCACAAAGTTTACAAAAGGTTTGGGTTATATGATAAAATCATCTCTGACAGAGGACCACAGTTTGCATCCTCCTTTGCTAAGAAGTTGGGAAAATTACTAAAATATGACCTCGCCCTATCCACTGCCTATTACCCTCAGACAGATGGCGAAACGGAGAGAGTCAATCAAGAAATAGAAACCTACCTCCATATCGTCTGTGGTAACCACCCCTCTGATTGGACTGAACACATTTCCACTGCTGAATTTACTCATAATCGTCATCCCCACTCTGTCACAGGAAAATCCCCATTCTACCTAATAATGGGCTACAAACCCCTAGCCCTTCCATCCATCTTCCCAAATAGCAAAGTTCCCACTGTAGAAGAGAGGGTTAAAAGATTCCTTACCACCTGAGAAGAAGCAATCACAGCTCATAAATTGGCCAGACAACTGATGGCCACACGATTCAAGAAATCCTTTATGCCATTCAGTAAAGGAGACAAGGTTTGGTTAGAAGCCCACAATTTAAAAAGGAATATAGATAACCCAAAGTTTGTGCCCAAAAGAGAAGGACCTTTTACCATTATCCAGGTGTTATCTCCTATCTCCTATCGGCTATGTCTTCCCAGTACCTGGAAGATTCACCCCATTTTCCACACCTCCCTTCACACCCCTTATCACAAAAACACCATCTATGGTAGGAACTTCCCTAGGCCACCCCCGGAGCTAATAGAAGGAGAAGAAGAATATGAAATAGAAAAGATAATATGTCATTGTGGAGCTCTGTCCAACCACTCCTATCTGATCTGATGGAAAGGGTATTCTGCCAAAGAAGATTTGTGGGTCCCCGAGTGGGATATGAAAAATGCAAAGTCCACCTTGAAAGAATATAAAAACTGTCACCCTTTTCTTTCGTCTTCTTAGCTTCTACTTTCATTGATGCTACCACCTTCAGAACTTTTATATTTGAAATGACTTCCATTTCTTCTGTTTCCTCCTTTATTGACACTCCCGCTTTGACTCCCACTCACCCTATTACTCCTCTTGTTACCCTCGAAGCTGTTACGGAACGATGGAGACGGCCCCCTACCCTGTACCCTGAGGCACTGGACGCACCGTCTTTTTCTTTTTCTTCAGGACATTTCACGGAGTTGCAGGACAACTTCTCAAGCTCTCTAGCTTGGGGAGATTCTTTAGACGTCTGGTCAGCTTCACCCCCGCTGCCAGACAACCAGGAGAATGTTCCCCCTGGGGACAAGGAGTGGTTTACCTGGGACGCCCAGGAGTTGTACAATTACATACGGAGATGCGAGGACTTATTCCCATTCAATCCCAAATAAGTTCTTTCTTATTTATTTATTTTCACTGATCATTTTGGATATATTCGATCTATTCCACAGTTACCGTTAGTTACCTAACCACCCATTCCCGCTCCACACAGCATCCACCGGTTTAGGTATTTTCTTCCTTTTACCCGATAGATCTCATATATCCTCTTTCGATCCTTTAGGAGATCCTCTCACAGTCGTGGGAGGGTTCCCATGCACTGCCCTTCCCTTTTCATCCATAGGCAGTGCATGCCGTCAATTACGGTATTTACGTTCCATTTTACTTTCCCCTTTCCAGGACGCTCTTCCATTCCCTGTCTCTTTTATGGCAGGTAGTATTCCGAAACCCCTGCGGGGAATATGTTCCCATTGTATTCCCCTTTACGTATAAATAGCGCCCATGTACTTAGAGTTTCGCTAGTTAGATTCTACGCAATCCAACGTGGAGTCGGCTGTACCTTTGAGCGAGGAAGGTTCTTCGTTCATCGAGAGAGTTCTACTGAGGCACTGCCTCAATCACCGATACATCGTCTATATGCTGGGCACCCGTGCCAGAGCCAACATTCTTACCGGATTCATCCATCACTGCCCTCGCCTCGGCTACATTGATCACCTCGTCGCCAAGAGACTCAGGCTTCACGTACTGCGTTCCGTATCAGAAGCCATTGCCGCCACTGCAGACACTCTGAATACCAGCATGCTCCCACCAGGTGTACCCTATCCCCCTATGCATGCCAAACCTATGACTAAACAATTTCTTGAAGCTTCCTGATGGGAACAAACTTACACAGAAATACTTTGTTACCCTGGACATGCCCTAGCCATCAATGACATCCTCCACCCCCATTCGGCACTTCACAACCTCTTTCTGGCTCATTTAGGGTGCAGAACCTTAGAAATGATGAGTCAAGTTATGACATCTAATGCTCACCTCGCCTTGTACTCATCCAAATTATGGCGAGTCAGCAAAGATATTCAAACTCTTATCGAGGACGTGATGCATCAGTTGGATATGACCCATCTGTTAGAATGAATTAACGAGGTAGCCAAGGAAAAAGGAGAATGCTCTGCTGCCTACTGGGTGGCCACTACTCCTTCAGCCTCCTTCTCTCCTTTGGATCCTCAAGAACAGGCTCTCCTTGACCGTGTAGAGGCATGGTGGTCTGGAGGTGATAATACCCTTCCCTTGTCTCCACAACACCCTCGCTACCATGAAGCCTGTTTCTCCTGCCATCACCTTGGGCACATCCGTATCAAATGCCCATTCTATCAATGTGCACAGTGTCTTAAATGGCAACCAGGTTTTACTATGCATCAATGTCCTCTTCATCAACGAACACCCTCCCAGTCATTATCATCATCGTCTATATCATCTGCTTCTCATCGTGCCACCATGCATTTCACCCTTCCCATTCCACCCTCTCTGGGCATCCCATTTCCCCACTGAACCATGGGATGTGGACATCCTAGGAGATCTCCACCTCATCCTCACTCCCCAAGCCCTCAGTCAGAAGGATCTCTTATAGATATGTATGACCCAGTTGCTGAGTCAAACATGACAGGGGATGTTTGTGATATTTAAGATGAGACTAAACCAGCTGCCATGCGCTGGCTCACTTAATATCTCTTGCAGTTGCTTTGAGTGTACAAAGAGGGTAATGTTATGATTTCTTTCTTCTTCTTGCCTTATCCTTCATCTTGTACCTGGCTCTAGCCTTTTGCTTTCACTTGGATAATCTTAATAGGATATGTCCAATTTGTATTCAGGCTAAGTTATGAAACACTCTAACAAATGAAGCTGCACACAGTGCACTCCAA
This sequence comes from Austroboletus festivus, assembly GCA_038088875.1. Classification (NCBI taxonomy): domain Eukaryota; kingdom Fungi; phylum Basidiomycota; class Agaricomycetes; order Boletales; family Boletaceae; genus Austroboletus; species Austroboletus festivus. Next base: position 4,937 of record JBBPJU010001333.1, on the reverse strand, counting down.
TGTGTTCAGGGTTTAATAAGATAAAGCTTGGGTGACAATATACTAGTCACACCAGGGTTTCAGAGGGATGCTTAGAGGAAATCTCCAAGACTTCAGAACTGGGGAGCCAGCTCTGTGATCCTGGGGTTTATATATTATTTTATTGTATGTACATGTTTGTACTACTTCTAAATAGGGAACCAATAGGATATGATCCTGAATTACATATAGAAGGCAATGCGCACAGCCAAGTGTGGCAGCCAATAGGATAAAAGAGAAATAGAATTGTACCATGAAGGCTGTGCTTGTATAGTCAGCCTGAGTCATAAGAAGCATGGCACTGTCATGAAATGGAAGAGAAGCATGTGGAGATTAAAGAGGCATGTTTCTGAAACATAGAAGAAACAGAGATTAAAGTAATGAGGAAAACATGTGTTCCTATCCCCTTATGGATAAGAAGTCTGAAAGAGAAGAGGGGAAGGCATGAGGTGGTCAGGTTTACCTGAATAATATAAAGGGAAACTAGTTCCCATGAATGTGAAAAGTTTCTAAGTTTGAAAGATAAGATAAGATTGATATGAGAATAATCAGAAAAATGAGGGGAAAAATGAGGACCATAACAAGTCATGCTCTCTTATTCATGCTTATTCATTCAAATGTTGTAATCAGCCTGATTACTCAGTGATTACCTGTCATCATGAGTCATCTCCTTATCTTCTGACTCTTCACTTGTTCTTTGACATTCTATCGCATTCTATATGACTCATATATGGACAGCCTCATTTCTATTCAAGGCAGTATTCCCACACTGCCTCTCATTCCCAATCACTATATAAGCTCAACTACCTGCTGCCATGTACTCTAGTCTAGTTCTCCCTTACAATCACATCTCTTGTGTTTGTTCCCTTGTCAGACTCCTGAGTGTTCTCTTCCACTCAGCCTCCCTGACCCTAGTCCTCATCCTACTCTGAGTGGATGCTTCCTCTCTGAACTCTATGAGTATTCACTAGACGATACTCTATATCAAACCCTTGACCCTAAGGGCTACACTTGGATCTACCCAGTACAAGTGTAACAGTAGTATCTGGTGATATCACTTAGGTTTCTCCTTTATAGTTTAGTCTTTTGCTTATCCTTATGCTGTCCTGGAGCTCCTTGGCTCCGTGATATGACCCTTACAATTCTGCACAGACTTTTACTATGCCTCTGGTATCTTCTTGCCCTGTCTCTGGACTTTTCCTCATATATACTTGTCTGTCTTGTATATAAGTTCAGATATCTCTTGTATGATCCTCAGTATGAATATTAACTAGAAATATGACCCTTCTCCTTGTATTCCAAGTTCATTTGACTTCCAACTCCTCTGGTTGTCAGCTCCTTCATCCTCTGGACATAGTTTGCCCTCCTGTGGGAGTTGCCTTTGGGCACTTCCCAGAGTTGAATCAGACCTTGTCATTACCCCTGGTCACATGACCTACCTCCAACCCCACAACCTCCATATCTCCTATTCTAAATACATGGAATGTGAACCTGCAAGGGCATGACACATAAGTCCTGCACTGATTCCACACTCCCCCTTGCTCCATACTCCTCTTCATCTCCATCTCTTGGACCTCCAGTCCACTCCCTCATCCTTCCCCTCAACTCCCTGTGCTCCTCATCTGGAGTTGTCGATTTACCTCTGGACATTGTGGGAGTTGTCCTGAACATCCAACCTCATAGACTGGAGAAGACCCGGAACTCCCAAATGAGCTCTAGAGCCCCTGTTGGGTCTAGGGTATGAGAAAGAGAGGTATGGTTCTGACAGCCTGTCTATATCCTTCTGTTAAGCATGCACACTCTCACTGTCAAGGAGATTGTGTGATAGGATATATCAGGAAGGAGCTTTGTAAGATGGATGAATAGTGTTGAGAAATTGATAAAAAAAATGGATTCTCTATAGTAAGAAAAGATATGTTTGCATAAATAAACCATCTACACTCAAATAGTCAACATTAGCACATATATTAATCAATTATGACATACTGAAGAAGTTGTGAATATGCTTGACAGTGCTGCAGATTTGACAATGGATAGTCAACATACCCATCAAGTGAGTGCTTTTTATACTTCTCAATGGGGATAATAAGGGTCAGAGAGCTGGCAGCACTGGTTTCATTTACATGAGACTCAGAAACTGAGACTATGGCCTGAGTTTTGCCCAGAATAAATGTGCATGCTTCTCTTCACACCTCAGGGAGTGCATTAGAGCATTCCTTAGCAATGTGCTTTGGTAAATTGTTATCACCACCTTGAACTCATGCTCCCTTTGAGCCTTCTTGATCTCCACAAATGTTACATTTCCAAAAGTAATGATTTGACTTGTTATTAACCTTTTCAGTACAGGTGAAGTTTGCTGTGATAAATATTGGGACTGGGCACCCTCCACTGCTGGACAATGACATTGCTGTGTGTAGTGTCAGACTTTTGCTCAGTTCAGACTCTCAGTAGACTATCCATTTTCTCTATACTACCTCTGAGGCTAGTAACTTTCTGCCAGGTTCTGCCAGCCCAATTCCACAAGGTTCTGCCATTTACCTAGCAGTACCAGTTTTGCCTTGCCACTTGGCAAATTAGTAAACTTCTGCCAACAACACTATGTTAAGGGCACACCTGAACACCATTGGTCCACATTCTCAGTTATAGCCAGTATGTTATAATCTTTGCAATCCTAAACTAAAACTCACTCAGTGGTATTCTATCTGCTAGTTCCCCAGGTCCCTATTCCTGAATGTGTCTACAATAACTGGAAAAGTGCAATAATGAAGACTTTGTCTTGGCAGCACTCAGATCTGGCAGCCAACTCCTTTAAAGCCATCAAGTTATTTGCTCCATTGGATTCTGACTCAGATATGGATGATCCCATTTCTAACTTCATATACAATGACACTGGTGATATTTTCTCTCTCTCTACTAGTTCTGACATGGAAGTGCCAGTTGACCAGATAACATTTCTGGGCATGTTTAAACTTGTTGACAACAACTCAGATGACAACATCTAGTCATTGGCTCTATTACTAGCCACCCTGGTGTCAGCACTCAGGCCTCATAGATAGCTTCTCCCTAGGTATATTTGACTCTGGAGAGTGATGATAACAATCACATCTCACCAGCCTCTACACTTCAAATGACTAATCTTGGACTGGCATTTTCCACAGACAGTGACTTGGATATAACCCCAGACCTTTCAACTGCAAATGAGTTGCCAATGCTACCTAGTGGCCATACTCAGGCTGGCAACATTGGGCCAAGCTCTGGACCTGCATCTAGTGGCAGTGTAAGCAACCTTCCAAGCTTGAACATGAATGACCACAGATCTGTGTTTGGGAGCCCACTCATAGCTCAAACTAGTGATATGAGCTCCAGCCCTGGTAATGTAAATATACCACCAGGCTCATTGATAACCCATGCTTCCACTTTTTTCATGACTGCATTGGCGCTGTCGATGGCACTCACATCCGAGCTTTTATGCCTCTCAAGTTTCAACCCTTCATCCGTAACTGGAAGGGATCTATCTCACAAAATTGCCTTTTCATCTGTGATTTCGACTTCTTCTTCACATATGCGCTCACTGGCTGCAATGGATCAACTGCAGATGCAACTCTTTGGAACAAAGCCCACACCCATGACTTACACATGCCCCCTGGCAAGTATCTGCTTGCTGATGCAGGGTTTGGCACTTCTAGTGCACTTCTTGTCCCTTACCATGGAGTCAGGTACCATTTAAAGGAATGGCATCAAGCCCATGGACAGTATGCACTTAATCACCACTAACTTAGTCACTGATATCCCATCAGGCCACAAACACCACAAGAATTATTTAATCTATGCCATGCAGCTCTGTGTGCTGTTATCAAGCACATCTTTGGCATTCTTAAATGTCAATGGCACATTATCCAGCTTCCCCCTGAGTACAACATGGATATACAAGCACAAATCCCTGCCGCCCTCTGCTCCCTACACAACTTCATTTGCCAATTCGATCCCAACAATTTTTATGATCCAGAGCTTGGTGGAATCAACCTCTTTACTGATGACAATAATGATGGGGCTGGTTTTCTTGGAGATGGTCCAGCAGATGTGGAAGAACAGCGTGAGGCAGATGCACATTGTGACATGATCGCGTGTGATATGTGGTTGGATTATCAGGGCGAATTGCAAAGAAGGGGACTAGCATAACATTTTCATATTATACACATGGTTCAATACATAAAACAAGTCATGGTACAACAACAGCCTGAATTTCGCTCAATCTGCAATGCAGCCATTTTGGCCACAACTTGGGTGACAACAATACAAAGGCAATTGCATAATTTTTATTTGAGTGCTCAGTGAAAAAGTCTGTTAAATCCAATATATTGTCCTCAGTGAGCCCAAGCTCCTCATTGTTCAGGAGTGATATTGCCTTGGATATTTCATCAACAGGGTGCACATTCTGGAAGAGATCCCTGACTGCTGCTGCAACCTCTCTGAAACCCTCACTAGAGATTTGATGAGCCTGCACTATAATAGAACTGGGACGACTGCACTTGGATGGGTGACTGTCTGAGTCAGCCACTTGGTCTGACTTATGCTTTCCATGGCTCACACTGGTGGATATCACAGAGGGCACACCCAATTCTGGCAGGTCCTTTGGCTCTAGAAGGGGCGATGAAAGGTAGGTCGATGGTGTCAATGGAGGGATTGCATTTGGGTCGGGATTTGGCATCTCGGTGGTGCCACTTGTGCCTGAAGTGGAAAGAAGCTGACAAAGGTTGGACAAGGGACCAGATGGAAGAGGGGTGGAAGCGGATGGAAGAGGGTTGGAAGCAGCTGTGACATTGCTGGTAGATGAAGTAGCAAGCTTGGTGCTGGAGGTAGGATGGTACCCAAATGACTGTGTCGTGCCTGAGCCAGATGGAAAGAATGGTGCAACCTTG
>JBBPJU010001332.1:0-12492 GCA_038088875.1 Austroboletus festivus | reverse complement strand
GTACAGTCATTCCTTGGGTTTTGCAACTTCTACAGGAAGTTTATTCCTAAGTTCTCAAATCTCACCCAGCCCCTCACCACCCTAACAACTAAAGGGAAATAGTGGGATTGGTCACCCAAGGCCGATGATGCATTCTGGTTGCTGAAACGACTATTTCTCTGTGCATCCATTCTACACTACCCAGACCCACGAAAACCATTTTGGCTAATGACTGATGCATCACTAGCAGCTGCTGGCGCAGTACTAATGCAAAAAGATGGCAATGGGGATCTCCACCTGTGTACTTACAGATCCTCCACATTCACCCCAGCTGAACGAAATTATGACATTCATGATAGGGAACTCTTGGCAATCATCCTAGCACTGAAGGATTGGCACCACTACCTCACCAGAACAGCTTTTCTGGTGACAGTCCTTACAGACCACAAAAACCTCACCTACTTCCGGCAGCCCAGGGACCTATCCGGCCGCCATGCCAGATGGCAACTTTTCCTCTAGGAATTTGACCTCCATTTGGTCCATACCCCAGGAGGACAAATGGACCCAGTGGACTTCTTGTCCCACCCAGACATCGCCAATGAAATACGAGAGCCACTACAGCTGATTCCTGATGATGTCTTCATCTGGTCTATAGATACCACCCTCTGCGCACAACTGGAACTACCCCTGTGTGACCCCGCTGCCCTTGACGCCCTCCTCAATGTAGAGCAGGGCAAACCCACATTCCCGCGCACAGCGTCCTCTGATTGGACAGTTCGCAACAACTCACTCTTTTACTAAGGACGGCTTTATGTTGATGAAGAATACCATCAGCCGTTGGTCCACGCCATCCATAATGCAGTCACTACTGGTCACCCTGGCTTCTACCACCTCTTCAACTTCATCTCCCGGGACTATTGGTGGCCCGGGATGGCCCACTTTCTCCGTCGATACCTTGCCGGATGCCCCGTTTGTCAGAAGCACAAAGTCGACACCCACCCCAACTGACCCCCCACCCTTCCCATTCCAGCAGTCACCACCTGCCCCTTCCAACACCTTTCCATGGACCTCATCACTGACCTTCCCCCGGCCCCGCCCTGGGATGCTATTTTGGTTGTGGTGGACCATGGACTTTCGAAGGGGGCTATTTTTATCCCGACTACCAAATCCGTAACTGCAAAAGGAATTGCTGCCCTGTTCCTAAAAAATGTGTTCTCTCGCTTTGGCATCCACGACTCCGTAATCTCTGATTGAGGCCCACAGTTTAACAGTGCTTTCGCCTGGGAAATGGCCTGTCTACTTCAGTACGACCCAAAATTGTCCACTGCCTACCACCCATAGACTGATGGGGAAACAGAATGGGTCAACCAGGAACTCGAAACCTATTTGCAAATATTTTGCCACAAAAACCCTTCTTCCTAAAGTGACTTTCTCCCCATTGTGGAATTTGCCCACAACTTCACTGTTCATTCTACCACAAAACAATCCCCATTCTTAATAATGAATGGGTATAAACCAAGGGGTTTTCCCCCCATTATGAAAACCTTCATCCCCGCTGTACAATTCACCCTGGACCAATGGGGCACCACTTGGAAAGAAGCTACCGCTGCCATTACCTACACTCAGAAGGATTACAAGAAGAGACAAAAAGAGAAGGCATACTCCCCCTACCAGATTGGGGATATGGTTTGGCTCTCCATAAAAAACCTAAAAATGAAAGGGGAATTACGAAAACTCCTACCAAAAAGGGACGGCCCATTTAGGGTCTTACAAAACATCAATAATGTCTCCTTTGAATTATGTCTACCCAAACACTGGAAAATCCACAACATTTTTCACGCCTCCCTTCTCTCTCCGTTTACGGAAACATCTGAATATGGAAGCACTGCCCCTGAACCAGCCATGGATCTAGATGAGGAACCAGAGTACGAGATCAAAGAAATCTTGTCCCATAAAGTGGAGTCTCATATCTTGTCAAATGGAAAGGATATCCCCACTCCGAAAACACTTGGGAACTGGAAGCCAACTTTATCCATTCAGATGAGCTGTTGAACACTTATAAAAAGGCTCATCGAATTCGGAAATGATCAATATGGTCTATGACACCCAATCCACCTTCCAGGATAAAAGATACAGCTGCTGGCATACAGAATTTGTCTCCGCAAAAACCAAAGAAATTAAACATAATGGCAAGAAAATCATCATAAAAGAAAAACGAGTTCACTTCCTAAACAAACATGTCGGAGAACACTGGTACTACTGCAAGATCAACTCCTGCCCCTATCACTGGCACTCCAAGAACTACTATTGATGTAAATCGCCTTGTCATCGCTCCTTTCGGAATTCCCCCTATGGAACCCTATGTCCCCATCCTTATGGCTAAAGCAGGCAATGCCTACAATTTTAAATCTGTTCCCCATTTAGAAAGGGGATATCTTTATCATAACCTTCTTAACTCCCCTTATGTAGCATCCTGGCTGGTAGAACAATGCCACTCCGCATTAATCCAACCCCTCACAACCCTTATAAACACCTATGAAGTATACACCAACATTCGTTCCACCCATTATAACCCCCACAACTCAGACGATGACCATGTCGGCCCCTTCTCCATCCACCAACAACCAATCCTCGCCTCTAACCTCGTCTACCTTGGGGTCCTCATCGCCCAATCCCTTCACGAGGCGGGATTCTACAAGGTCATTGAGGAGATCCCCCTCCTCGGAATTCACAAGATCGTCTGGGAGCTCATCAGCCCCCTCGCCCCCAACATTTGTGGGAGAGTCATCTGAAACTGAAGGCTGGTTCTTGATATCGTCGGAACTAGTGGAGGAACTGTGCCTCCTAGTTCGGTGCCACCTCTACTCTCCCGAATCTCAGCAATGCGAACAGGCCATAATAAAGGGGATGCTGATTCCTTCATCCCTACTCCGCCCACTCGAACCCTCTCCCCCACACTACCGGACCCCTTGGAACTGGAGGACCCATCAGCGGTCCGGATCCATGCCTACCAGCATGACACTGACCCCCCCGTCCCTATCCCCAACCCGACTACTCCACCTCAAGGCAACCCTCTTCGAAGGATTGCCTCTCCCCCAGCTCTCTGATGTGGACTCCCCACCCTCTCTCGGAATATCCCTAAGGATATCAACATCCGAACTGACTACCATTGCATGCATTGCAACTTCACCCACCCCACCTTCTGGGACTGTCCCCATGTCGTTTGCCCCTTCTGCTCCTGCCGTGGCCCCGGTCACCCCCCCTATCATTGCCCCTCCCTCGCCACCCCGACCCTTCCACAATCCTGCCCTGAATGTGGAGGACAACATCTCCTGTACTGGAGATGTCCATTCTACTCCTGTCTCCATTGCCACGAGATTGCCCCTGGCCATGCCTCATCTGACTGCCCCCTTGTCATCCATAGTAGCGGGGCTTAGTGAGTTGGTGGATGAGTGGAATCATCCAATCTATCCGGAGGAGGGAGGTAATGTTACGGAATGATGGATGAGGCCTCCCACTCCATACCTGGAGGAGTTGGATGCCCCGTCTTTTTCTTTCACTTCCTTAGAGCAGGCAATGGATGTAGATAACGACTTCTCAAGCAGACTCGCTTGGGGAGAGTCCCTCAACATCTGGAACACATCACCGCCTCTCCCAGACAATCAGGAGAATGTTCCTCCAGGGAACCCGGAGTGGTTCACTTGAGATGCCGAAGAACTTACGGAGTACCTACTCCGGTCAGAGTGCCCCTTTCCCTTCCTTTGAAAGGGATTTCTTTTATTTATGTTTATGTTTCCCTCTTCTTACCTAGATTTCTCCCGTCTCCAACAGACTTCCCTTTCTCAACTAGGACACCTCAGTTCATTCTCAGTTACGGCAAGTTATCATGTTACCCATACCTTCTCCACATAGCATCCGGACATGGTATTACCCCTTCCTCTCTCCGCCGAACTCAGGTATCCACTTTAGAGATAAGATTTGAACCTTCTCCTCAATTAGGGGAAGTTTAGTGCACTGCCCTTCCCTTTTATCCATAGGCAGTACGTAATTTATTAAACATTATATCTTTTATGGATGCTCTCTCCTATTCATTCCTGGAAGAGGATGAACTCTATTCCTATTTGGACACCCATCCCATATAGGAATAGGTTCCCATACCTACCCCATTCAGTATATAAGTGCCTTTGTACTATAGTTAGCTCTCCAGCTAAATTCTATGCAACTTTATATGAAGTTATACTGTACCTTGGAAAGGTGGACAGTTTACCTTTCCTCAAGAGAGTCCTTATCAGGCAGACCCTGAACTATTGGTTGATCCTCTATCATGAAGCCGCCGCAGCCCAGGAATCCGTCCTTGCAGTGTGTCTAAGGTATGGGCCAAGCCTGGGAGCCTTTGATCAGCTTATTGCTCAGAGACTCGGACTTCATGTCCTGCATTCCATATCAGTTTCCTAGCACAAGAGGAAGAAGCTATCTAGCAGAGTTGATATAGGAATGTCATTGGAGTAATCACAAGTTTTAGGAGGTTGACTGTAGAAGAGACAGTGGAGTTTGAGAAGAAGATGGGGTGGAAAAATTCTGGAGAAGGAAAAATCCCAGAGGTGCAACACAGTTGCATGGAACTGAGAGTCAGAGGATGGGAGTGGGCAGATTAAGGGTCATGAAGTGTCGGAGTGGGTCAGATATAGTGATTCTACCTGCACTGGGCAAGGAGAGATCTAGAGGGTATCTCAAAAAGGGGTTCAGAGGACTTGATGAGAGGAGCAAGTGGGGTAGTGGAGTGCACTCAGAAGGTGCATGACAGATGGTGAGCTTGTTGTCTGAGGAGATGGGGTCATTACTGAAAAAATCAAAGTTGCTGTCAGAGGAGTCTCCTCCAAAATAGTTCGGAGCTCCGGAGTTGATGATGGGGGTAACAGAGGTAGGGAGCGACAGGAGTTTCAGTGGAGGGATTTCATAAGGAGTTGGAGATGACAGGAGCAAGTGATTTCAGAGTCAAGGAGGGGCAGAGTGAGGCACATCATCAAGAGTGCAAAAGCAAGAGTGGATAAGTCTGAATGCCATGTCTGGGGCTAGTGCAAGCAGTAGCTGGAATATACTGTTAAACTACTGACAAACACACTCAAAAGGGAATTCTGGACACTCCAGAGTTCATAGATTGTCAGAAAGGACTTGGCTTCACCTTATGTGGTGCACCCTTACACTAGTCCTGATGTCCTAAATTTCAGAGGGGTCAGAATATGGCTGGAGGTTGGAGAAGATCAGAGAGGATTAGAGTAGAGCCATCAAGACTCAAAGCAAAGGGGGACAAGCAGGACAAAGGTTGTCTGGCTCAGTCAGAGAGAAGGAGTATAGAATATATATAGTCCTAAGTTGGAGTGAGACAGGAGTCATGTACATAAAGGATAGTGTAGGTCAATATTCCAGCTGAGGTATTTCAGTTGGAGATACAGAGTTATATACTAGAGTGGCATCAGATAACTAAGCAGAGTTACAGAGGTGGCAGAGGCGATATAGCTAAGGATAACTAAGATATAATGAAGAAGGGTCAGAAATATATCAAAGTACAGGTCAGAGGAAAATGTCAAATAAGGGTCAGTAAAATCTGTCAATGAAGGGGCAGTGAAAAGGTGACAAAGGGTGATATATATCATAAGTGGTGAAACATATTGTAAGGTCAGATATATGCACAAAAAGGGAAGTGTGTTGGAGGAGTCAGATATAGGGGGTCGGAGCAGAGTTAATCCGGAGGAGTGGAGTATGCATAGGAAGTATCGGAGTTGTATAGGAAGGGGAGGAAAGAGCTAGAGTAGGTGTGGTAAGATCCAGGATATGACACCATGACAATGACCACATTGTAAACATTGACAAACTCCTATATCTAAAGAAAAAGGTTCTCTATGAGCATAAGGAACTTGCTATATATGCACTTCACCCAACCACCAGCTAAGGTGCCCCCTGGTTAGACAATATAGTCAATATGATTGCATGTTAATATATACCTCATTTTGCCTTGTCTGCAACCAATGGTATCAGGCCTATCCCATTCATATTGGATGAACTCTTAGAATCCAATGGGGACCTGAATAATGCTCCCACACTGGGTCCAGAATACATGTGGTGGCTGATCTATGACTGGGCAGCTGATATCATTAATCATGCTATACCAATTGACTGCATAAATAAGCAGGATAGGAAATGCTTAGAAATATAGTACTAGGAATTAGTTGTATCACATCTTGTACAGCTCCCTCCTGCAGAGTCCAGTGCAGAATTTGCATCAACTATACTTATACAGTGCATTCATCATATTAACAAATCAATCATCTCTGTCATATACTGAGTTTACCTTTGGTCCTCCAGTTTCACTCTGGTCCATTCTCCTTATTCTATCTTGTTCCATTTACTACTCTATTATATTATCCTGCTCTGTTACTCCATACCAACTCCTGTTCCTCTGATGCATTTCCCTTTCCTGTATCTTGCACATGACCTTGAGCTATTTCAGATACCTTCACCATGACAATAGGTTTCACCTCATCAATAGGTTTCATTCCCTGGTTATGTTTTACTTTGATATGTTTCACTATTTTCTTGATTAACATGTTTCATCACATGATCCTTTTTTCTCAACTCTGATCTCCACTTAGTCATCTATTTCCTCCTAGTATATAAACTCCCTACTTCACTCTATATATTCCTTAGTTTGAATATTGACATAAGTTGACATTCTCACCTCTCGTTCTCTTCCTGACTGAACTCAACAACATTCATCTTGTTTGTCATCTGTTTTCTTTGAGTCTTGATGACTCTACTCTGACCCTCTGACCAACTCCAACCCTCTGGCCATATCTGACCTCTCCAAAATTTGGGATAACTGGACTCTGTGTAAGAGCACACCATATAAGGTGAAGCCAAGTCCCATTAAACCAAAACCCAACTCCAGTGTTCCGGAGTTATATTGGAGTATGTCAGGATGACTTTTAACAATCTCCCCCTCTGAGATATTCCTGCCTTCCTCTGAAGATAACATGTACACTCTCCAACACAATATCTCCATGACAGTGTCTTGAGCTTGGCTTATCAAGATTTGAGGTCAGTGCATTTCAGTGGAGTGAAAGCTATGACACATTGCTAATCCTTCATAAGATACAAGCATACTATGGATACTTTCTATATGGAAGGCAAAGAGGCTTTACCCCTTTAAGCACCCATTTCTGCATGATCATATTGTGCTGAAGGCTCCATACCTAAACATCTTCATCTATTCAGTCCCTTCATCTCATTATGAAATCATTTAAAGCTGGTCTTGTATCTCTGACAAAGAAATCCCCTCTATTTTACCCCAGCAAAGAGATCCCAAGATCTCTAGGTGGTTTATGATATGAAAACAAGGATGTTATCATGGCAACATAGGATATAGATAATCTTACAAAAGGGAGTCAAAAATACTCAAGCTGCTAGTGGCTCTGTGTGATCTGGAAGATACTCAAAGAAAGCAACTATATCATGATGTTCCAGCCTTTATGTGATGTGATCTATGGGTATGGATCTTAGACACAAAGATATCCTTAGTTCAAGTTGCCACTCAACAGTAGGCAGGAGACTGATAAAATTCTGGTAAAGTTGGGTAAGTCTGACTGTGGTCCTCACTCAGGGATAGCAGTGTAATCAAATACCACATAGATTAAATGTAGATCTAGTTAGGGAAACTACTGTACAGGGCAGTCATATTTATAGAGGTTGGAATATAGTTACTATCATAAAGAGAGGTCATAGGTAGGAAGGGGACTGTCCATAAGAGATAGATAAGCATAGGTGAAGGAGGAAGTGGATCACACAGATGGAGTGTGATTAGAAGTGAAATAAGTCCATAAAAGGGTAGATGAAGTAAGAGAAAGAAAGAATCATATGACTAGGGTTATATCCATGCCATGTTGGTTGGCCACTCTGGTGTGGATGTGGTCTCCTCCAGTGGGATTGGTGGAGCTTGGACATTCCACCACCCTGGCACCAGGTTGTCCATTGCTTCCTCTCCCCAAGTGGCTTCCTCTGCTTCTTCATTCCAGAATTGGTGTCTTATGTCTAGATTCCCTCCATATGCAGCCATACTGATGTTGGCATTCAACCAGGGTTGGTCCCCTTCTGAGGAAAAAGGGGTTGCCCTCCATGGGTAGTTGATGTGGTGTATGACAAACCAAGAGCTTATCCACCAATCAGAAAAACTCAAAATCCCACTCTAGAAATGCATTTCAAACTTCTGAACAATGCCAGAGATGAAGCACTAGCTGCTATCACCAATTGTTAAACTACTGACAAACACACTCAGAGGGGAACTCCAGAGGCTTTGGAGTTCATGGGTTGTTGGAAAGGACTTGGCTTTACCTTATGTGGTGTGCCCTTACACTAGTCCTGATGTCCTAAATTTCAGAGGGGTCAGAATATGGCTGGAGGTTGGAGAAGGTTGGAGAGGATCAGAGTAGAGCCATCAAGACTCAAAGTAAAGGGGGATGAGTGGCACAAAGGTTGTCCAGCTCAGTCAGAGAGGAGTATAGAATATATATAGTTCTAAGTTGGAGTGAGACAGAAGTCAAGTACATAAAGAATAGTGTAGGTCGATATTCCAGCTGAGGTATTTCAGTTGGAGGTATGGAGTTATATACTAGAGTGGTGTCAGATGACTAAGTGGAGTTATGGAGGTGGCAGAGGTGATGTAGCTAAGGGTAACTAAGATATAATGAAGAAGGGTCAGAGATATATCAAAGTATGGGTCAGAGGAACATGTCAAATAAGGGTCAGTAAAACCTGTCAATGGAGGGGCAGTGAAAAGGCAACAAAGGGTGATATGTATTGTAAGTGGTGAAACATATTGTAAGATTAGATATATGCATGAAAAGAGAAGTGCATCAGAGGAGTTGGATACAGGAGGTCAGAGTGGAGTTAATCTGGAGGAGTGGAGTATGCATAGGAAGTATTGGAGTTGCATAGAAAGGGGAGGAAAGGGCTGGAGTAGGTGTGGTAAGATCCAGGATATGACACCAATGCCCAATAATTCTCTTATACATTCCCAAAGTTTAAACCTTGGAAGAAAGGTGACAAGGTTTGGCTTCCAATAAAAACCTTAAAACCCCCTATCCATCCAAGAGACTCAGCCCAAAATGGGAAGGACCCTTTTCCATCATGAAAGTCCTCTCACCAGTGATGTATTAATTGGAATTACCTGAAAACTGGAAAATCCATAACATATTCCATGCATCCCTACTTATCCTATTTGTCCAAAATGATGAATACAGGATCACCAGTACCCCACCACTACCTGAGATCATAGGTGATGAAGAGGAATATGAGATCAAATGTATAATCAATCATAAAGGACACTCAGGATAAAAATCCTATTTAGTTCAATGGAAAGGATACTCCACTGCAGAAAACACCTAGGAGCCCAAAAGCAACTTCACCCATGCCAACAAGATCTTATCTGCATATAAAGAAAGACACAAACTATGAAACAGCCAACAACTCACTGCCCCTTCTACAAATTCTCTCTCTCAATCAACAAACTGACTAAAACCACCCAACACTTCTCTCACATTTCTATCTTTATACCAGGGAAACAAAGACACTATATCCAAGAACACATCAAAATCCACACCTGCTTTTGCCAAATCAATTATTGTCCTTATCATCACCCCTATTAAACTACCATTCCTTTTCTTATCATCAACCATTCTCTTCCTCTTTTGTTACCTTATGGATGACCTCCTCTTTCTATTTTAATCACTTTAAAGTGTGTTATTCAGATTGGTTTTACCCTCTACACTGATGATCTCAATCTCACCTCTCACACCTCCATTTTCTTCCTTATTTATGTCCCTTATCCTTGCCTTAATCAAGGATATCTTTAATCTCCAAATCCTCCTGCCTTCTTATAGAAGACTCACCTATGCAGCAGTTCTAGACAACCCCCATGTTATGCTGGACAAGCGTGACACCTAGTCTAATCCTTTATCACAGCATGCACTTGATAGTAGCACAAAGACTAGTAGAAATCCAAAAGGAGTTCGATTGCTGCAGTGACTCTTTCACACTGAGAAAACTAGACACCACACTTGTGATTATGTAGATCTAGCTGAGGTTACAAGTACAAGTGGCTACCATATTTATAGTGATCCCCTAAGGTATAGATCCCTATTGTGGAAAAGAAGAGGCACTGCAGATCGAGATCCACAAATGCTGCACCTCATATGAGGCAAAGAAAGGAGGTAGTCCAAAGATATGGTAAATGAAAAGGGGCTGGTGATGCCCAGCATACTGGATAGATGGAATAGAAGATAAGACAATGTGGCCTCCATAAGGAGAGCTGAAATACTGGTACATCAACGGAAAGGTCATTGACAGAAGATCTAAAGTAGATCAACAACCAAAAGCATCCCCAATATTAAGGTGGAAAGATGAACTTAGCTTTTGGGTATCAAAAGAAAAATAAGGGGTCCATCTGAATGACTTTCAGCCCACTCTCTATTATCACTTGTCAGCGATTGGCCAGGCTGGCTCCTCCTCAGGAGGAGGGTCCAACTCGTCCATGTTGTAACTGTTTCCCATCCAAAGCCAGCAAGTAGTGCAAAAATAGTCCTTCTAATGACCAAGGTAATCTCTGTCAGAGATCGTAACACCCCAAGGACTAACACTACTAGAAGCTAATCTGGAACTTTGCAAGTTATCTTCCATCATTCTTCTAATAGAAATCTACTGGAGTTATATTCCCATGAGACTTCTTGTTGAAGAGAACTCATTGGAAAATATTACTGAGGTGATCACAGAAAATCTCTGCATGGTAGGAGCTCAGACTCTTAACACCCTTCACTTCTGTGGATTGGGATACTTCATCAAGTGACTTTCAGCCTCCAGTCTACCTCCAACTCCCTAGAAGTATGAGACAGTGAAGTTTTGTCAATATTGAACTTGCAAGACAGTTCACCTTCCTTAATGACAGCAGTTTCCTGTTTGAGACTGAGGCAACTAGACAGATTACTGGAGAATCAGGAGATAGCTTAGAGCAAGAGAATCTTCTTCCCATCCCAATTTGTTTTCCACAGCCTCTTACAGAGGTTAAGATCTCTGAAAATTTGGAAAGATCTGGTGATGAAGACACTCCTAGACAACTTTCAATCCCCTCCACTCTGTTCCTTAACTCCATACCCTCTTCTAGATGACCTAAGTGACCTATTGTCAATCGACTCTCATTCCACCAAAATGTCTCCCCAACTTCACCTACCTATCCCTAAGTCTACCAATGCTATCAATGTGGAAGTTCCCACCATCTCTGACCAGCCTGTTCAAACTACACCTGCTCCTACTATGAGATCAACACTCCAGGCCACCCCCAACATCTTTGCCCCAGTTACAATGAGGGTGGATCTCACTAGTTAGATAACAGACTGGGATGAGATCAATGAGGTCTATTAACCTTATCAATGGGGTAATATCACACACTATGTGGACTACCCACAGAGGGCCACCCTTTTTTCTTCTGAAGAGGACAGACTGTGGCTCAATGCCAATATCACCACCATGGCATATGGAGGGAACTTAGATCTGAGACATCAATTCTGGAACAGAGAGGTAAAGGGAGCCACCTGGGAAGAGGAGCCTCAAGGCAATCCAGTACCAGGATAGTGGAACATCCAAGCTCCACCAATCCCACTTGAGGAGACTACATCTATGCCCACTTCTTTGTATGAACTCTCTTCACTTCATCTTTCCTATCTTTTCTATCAGACACATCTTCTCTTACTAATTGCACTTCTATCACTTGTGTGATCTTCCCCTTCCTCTTTCTATGCCCATTCCTATGTACTTCTTTGCCCAGAGGATAGTCCTCCTTTTATCTACAACCACTTCTTATAGTCATAGTAGTCTCCTCTATCTCTATAAATATAACTGCCATGTACAGTAGGTTTTCCTAACTAGATCTACATTTAATCTACATGGTATTTGGTTCAACTGCCATCCCTAAGTGAGGGCTGCAGCAAGACTTAATCAAACCTTACTGGACTTTTATTAGTCTCCTGTCTACTATTGAGTGACAGCTAGAACTTAGGTAAAAGTCTTTGTATCTTAGATCTATACCCATAGATCAGATCACAAAAAGTACAATATCTTGGGCTATTCCTGGCCTACCTTGAAACTGATATAATGAAATGTGGTTTAGAAGCTTGAGTTCTGGGGTGTGTGCAATGCTAGGTGCATATAAAGAGATTATACTTCCTTAATTGGTGAACCTTGTGAAAATGGTATTTTCTATCATAGACTAATTGCTTTTAGGAATCCTACAAGTAGTGGCTATATTTGCAGGTGAGAGTACTCCACTTAGTGGCTTAATGAATGGGCCACTAAGTGAAAGCTGAATATTTTTCTTTAACATATTCTAAGTTAGGTGACTAATAATTTCTTATTACATATTTATTAACATATTTTAAGTATGTAGCATATATGTTATTGTAACTTTTCCAG
>JBBPJU010001331.1:0-12493 GCA_038088875.1 Austroboletus festivus | reverse complement strand
TAATACTACCTAACCAGTATAGTATGTAAGTACTATGGGTAAGGTGTAAATGGGTGGAGCAATACATGTGAAGCAGTATTGCTACAAGAGGACATATTGTCAACCAAAGGTTAAGGTTTGATATCACGGATATGGTTTGATAAACCTAATGAAGATGCTGGCATGTCCCAGCATCAAAGGAAAGATAGTGTCATTGGTGCCAGGGTGACCAATGACCAATTCAGGGGGATAGTCCAAGGTGAAGCATAGCAGTAAGCAACATAACCAGAATGATATCAGGAATAGAGATACCACACTCAGCATCCGTCTGCCTAGTGGTCTGAACTCAGGGTAATTATCCAAGAGTAGTGAATGCCACTCAAATCATGACACCTATACTCTGTTGAGTGTTTTGCTGATGACTCTGGGTGATGTTGGTCAAATTTTAGGAATGACTTTCTTGGTCTATTGAGGGGGGCTTTGTAAGATGTTGCAGTTCATCACTTAGGCCAACTGAAAAATGTCAACAAACCTGCCATTTGCATGCTATAAATGTAAATAAAAAACTTGAAGAAATATCCAGTCGCTTGGGGACCTTACTGGTATGTTTGAAAAGAGTAGACTAGATTTTGTATGTCAGGTTCTGTGTTGGCAAGTCTTAGCCATGGCAGGTGTGCCAATCAGGAATACAAGATCTAAATCATACAATTAGTAGGCATGCTGTAACCAGCTCATTCACTGGCTAAAGATGAATTCTAAATATGTTTGATTTTGCCATTGTTCATGACTCAAAAGCTGACTACTATACAAACTCTGGCTCAAGCTCATAGATATGGATGCAAGGTGAAAATTACAACCTTTCACTGTATTTAGGTCTGTGTACAACTATGGAACTTTGTGGCTATGCTGAGCCACAACCCCCAATTAAACCCTCTGTCAGACATCTTTCCTCCTCTTACATTCAATTATGGATCAAGCTTATAAAGAAATTTATAAATTTGCCATCAATGACCTGGGTCTAAAGGAAGAATTTAAAGCCCTTGTTGAGTGCAACAGACTACTACAACCAATTGCAGAAAGTTTGCCAAATAACATAGACCCTGCTTACCTGAGTATTAAACATCCCATTTGATCTGATAAAGACAAGCAGCTGAAGCAGAGGCTTAATAAGGCATGGAAAACAAAGGACTTTCAGTCAATCTGCAAGTTGGGTGGATTTTGTCTCTCAAGATTATCTCTGTCTGATTTTACATGACAGATTTTCTTCAAGTTCAAGCTCCAAAACTGCCTCCAGATAGTATGTGTGTTTATGGTACTGCAGCATGCATTGCTAACTTGATTAAAATAGCAGGTCCAGATTTCAATCAAAGTGATATGAAAGGTCTGTCTTCCTGCTCGCTTATCACTTGATCTTATAATCATTTCATGCACTGCATAACTATCCAGTCATCTTAGGATATAGAATATGAAGGAAGTGCTGCACTTGTCTTGCTTGCCCATATTAAAAATTTTGTATTCAATCCTGCATCTTCAAATATGGGACAATTTGATGCTTCTGGAGTAGGATATAATGCAAAATATACTGCTATTGTTCAATCTTCCAGGATGGGAAAGTCTAGAGTTGTCAATGAACTAAGCAAATTCCAACTTGTCATCCTGGTGGTCCTTTAGGGCAAGGATTACCATGGTAGGGTGTTACTGTCATATAGGAAGTAGCATCTACTGAAATATATTTTTGTTTTCAGGGTACCCCCCTTCTGATAGTGATGTGTATGAGTTTCTTTCCTGGCCCTGCAAGAATCAAAGGGATGCATTTGTCCATTCCTGTGCATTCCTTGATGCAGTTTTTGAAGAGACACACTTGATTTTGGAGAGTAAATCTATTTTGTCTGAGGAAATTACTGTTGACTAGGCAAGCTCAGTGGCTGTACAATTCAGAAATATTATGGTGCAAGGGATAAACATTGACAGCCATGGAAGGCCCTGCATAAAGTTCTACTGGCAGATTGTAAAAAAGGCAAAGGAAGTATGTGCCAAATTGACCAATTGCTCCTGACCTACTTAACAAAGAACACAGTACATCAAAAAATATAAAAGCAAGGTTCTCCAAGATGTTTTAGAAGAAAAAATTGATAATATCATGCAGAGAAGTGACTTTCTTTTGATGGAAGCAATATGTCTCCTTTTAGACACAATCAAGGAAAGGTCCGATGGAGAAACACCACTTGTGGTCATCTCTTTTGACAAGTCTCACAGCTTAGCTTCACTGAATCACTCTACTTCAAATTTTCTTGAACTGTATTATGCACTATATGTGCTATCTCATAAAAATCTCTTTACCTTGTTACTCTTCACCTCAGGAAGGTTATATTCATACATCCCCCTAATCTCTTTGGATACATCTTGAAGAATACAAGAAGAATATCAGGTATACTCTCCTTTTGTTGTGCTAGAATTTGATCAATTTGCAAAGAAACTTGACTTCTCAGTCTGGAATGGAGAGATGATCATGGGTGACATGAATGCTATGGACATAAAATTATCCAAAATCTCCAAAGTACCACATTTTTGCTTTTATGGCTGGCCACTGTAAGTGGCAACATCTCTGATTCATGTATATCAGGTGACATATTACTAGGTGGGCCACATAATATCAGCATAAAGCCAATGATGTTCAAGATGGAATGATTGAATTTGCAACTGAAAAACTGTTGGGCAGAAGGTTGAATTCTGAGTCATACAAACCCTTGATAACTCTCGAAGAGCTTGCTTGTCTTTCCCAGCACATTTCAATTGAGTTGTATTTAGAGGCATACAATGCAGATCCACAGAGAGCCCTAGTTCAGTCACATATAAAGGTTGTCTTCAGCATGGATAATAGTCTTCAGAAGATGGTCACTCTATTCCCATCTGAACCAATTCTATCCTAGGCTGCTTACTGTATAATGGAGATGAAAATGTTTTGACCAGCTCAGGCACTTTAACAAGAGCTCACTGAGTCTTCTGTGGATGTTGGGAATAAGGGAGAACTGTTAGTGATGCTCCTTTTCACAATAGCCCATAACAAAGCTGTGGGTCCACTGGACAAATGCAGTGTATCTAGTACTGGGAAATGTTGGTGCACCATTAAGGCTCTCCTGCAAGAGCTTTTCATCAAAGACTACTTTATTCAGATTTGGAGAGATCTTTAGGAAGACACAAACTTTTGGAATAGCAAGATATATTTCAATCACTTCATCAAGGTGTATGAGCATGCTGTTGCTCATGTCAACTGCATTGCACATTTGATGGTGTGGGGGGCAGCATTATGCTGCACAACTGGCCAAGCTTGGATAGACTTGATCATTCCTTTCCTAATTCATGGCAACAGCATGGAGCCCTGCAACATTGGTCTTACCCTTATCCAAGTAAAGAATGATGAATCTATCACTACTAATTACTCCTGTATGCATGACATCTTTGATAGGATAAAACCTGAAGTACTCAGGCTCTCTCCTGATGTCTCTGTGATTTGCTTTGTGTTTGCTCTTGCTGCCAAGAAGAGTGGATTGACAATAGCTTCTCATCCAAAAATTGGTCCTCTATTAAACCTCCAGACAGAATGCAAGTTTTGGGTTGCCAGGCTTTCCTCCCAGGTGCTCAAGGTTGTCAAGCATGAAGAAATAGACCAATGGGAGAGTCTTTAGAGTACAACTTCCCTTGTGAAGAAGACTTTTAATTCAAAGCAGGGTAAGGATGAACTTCAAAGGCATATGCATCCAGGCACCTTATTGAATCCCAAACACTGGGAAGCATGGTTTAAGAGTGCTCCATTCAAGTAGTAAGTCAAATTTATTTTGTCAGAGGACTGGCTGCTGATGGTCTGCAGAGGTATTGGATGGCTAAATGTGATTGTTCACTTTCTGTGTATTTGGAGGTCTCATGGATATTTCATTTAACTCGGATGTAGCAGCTCAAGCAAGGCTTTTGTAAGTACATTGGCCAGTACCTGGTTTGAGCAGTGACTCAAAAAGTATCCATATAAAGTTTGATGAATCTTAGCATTACAGCTATTTTCAAAATGATGCAAAAAATGCACCTCAAAATTCGCAGTGGCAGTATAAGGATCCTGGATGCTTCTGAGTGAGCTTGGGTAAGTGAGAAATTTTTCTACTCTGCATCCATGATGTCCTCGCCCTCCCCTACTCCTCCAGATGAGATGCTCTATGTGTTTACCATAGCACTCACTGTTTATGCTGCCATAAAAAAAAAGACCAAGGCCAAAGGGTCTGTGTCAAAAGAAAAGAAGTCTATCAAAACAAAAGAGCTTCTTTTTGCTATTAATGAGCATAATTATGTTTCATTTCTACAAAGCATTCTAGAGAAGCATGGGTACAATAATTTCAAGGTCTCTGAAAGGAAGCACTTTCCATTCAAGTTCATGCCCCTGAAAGCAAAAAGGTAAGTGGTTATGCTGTTATTATGGTTAGAACAGTAATTTTCAACTGTGGTGGCCCTAGTCAAACAGTAAACAATGCTATGGATGTCAACAATGAAGCAGACTACCAGGAAATGGTCAAGAAAATCCAAACTGTCAAGCCTGCAACTATAAAACTGTTTGTTGATATAAAGGATGTTGAATGGCTTCCATGTGATGATTTATCTGATGATGGTGGCAATGAACTTGATGAGGGATCAGATGGCAATCTGGTATAATTCCAATTCCTGATTTTCATTTCTAAAGCCTAAATAATCTAAAAGAATGCATATGAACAGACAGATCTTGATCTTTGACTTATCCACTGGCATATCAAACTTCTCAAACTGTACAAAAATGAACATGATGAAGGACTAATATACATTGGGCCAATGGGGGCAATTCCATTGACACCTGCAATGATTCTTGATTGGAGCTGTGTGCTAGTATTTTTTTTTTCATGGTCAAAATAGATGCTAATATTTTTTTAGGAGAAAGGACAGGCTATGCTACAAATTTCCTCCAATCTTGAGTTATTCAACATGGCAAATAAGGCCCCACTTTTGCACCCATCATGAAAAATGGCTGCTGCAAGTGCGCAGCCTCAAACATTAGCACTGCCAAGTACCAACATCAGCACAATTATATCCATTCTACTCCTTCAAATGCTTGCTAACTCTGGATTCATCTCAGGCACTCAATCTTCATCCACATTGAGCAGTTCTAATGTATGTTCGATGACTCCAGGACCTGCATCATCTGAAATTCCAAGCCCACCACCTATTCCATCACCAACCCAACTCTCCTGTTTTCTCTGTTATGCTGAAATGAATCTTGGTGTTCACAATGCAGTCTCATATAAGCAAGATCTCAACTTACAGGGAATAGGACCTAATATTCTTGCCAAAATCGATGACAAGCTTCTTGCCACCATAGAAATATCAGCAGATGATATTATCCACCTCAAAAAAGGTAGTCTAATGTGGTGGAATAGTGCAGAGGCAAAGTGCAAGCACAGTGGCACTGTAATGTCGTCAGAGGAATATTCTACTGCTCCCACAAGAAAAAAGGTAGCATATAAAAAGCAGTATCATAACAGCAGTAAGGCTTGTTTTTCTGACCCACCAATGAGTTTAGATGAGACTAGACTACCAAGTCCAACTCCACCACCAGCTGGCTCAAGCTCATTCAATTTCAAGCTATTGATAAACAATACACCAGATAATTCATTTCCTCCTCCAAAAGATTATAATCTATACAGTACTACCATTGTGATGTACAGAAGCAGTGGCTATCCATACCTGATGGATACTTTGTCAATGAGTCTGGCAACAATTAGTTGATATGTCAGGTAGCTAGTATATGATATAATGACATCAATTTGCATATGCTTCACTTATACTTGTCTATACATACACAACTACTATATAGATTATAACACTGTGTATCCTAAGGCCCTAAAGAATTCAGCCACTTTCTCTGGTGTGATATTCTGACATGCTCATACTATTGCCATTTGGGACAAGTCATCTGAATGATGATGCAGATATGATTTGATGGATGAAAAAGCTTGCTCAATCAGATTATAATCAGGGGAATATGGTGGCAAATGAAAAAGCTTGCACACTGCAAGCTTATGATTAGATAGATTGCTGCTACAAACTAGATACATACAATGCATGTCCTCAATGAGTTCACAAACTTGCTTGCTTTAATGAATACAACAGTTGTCCATAATGATTACACTACATGCTTCAGGATATGGGTTTGTAAACACCATCTGGATATGTTGATCAGTCAGTTTACACACAATATCATTTATTTACAAATATACCACATGATCCCTTAGGAATTGGATAAACTGCTGCCCATCAACTGGGCCCTCAACTACATTATATGCAATGATACCATCAAAGATAATTGCTGGTAGGATTAAGTACCATGTGCCATAAACAAATGGTCATTGGACCCAACAGTGCTCCCCTTTTCTCAACCAACCATATAAATGAGATGATGTACATGTATCCTTGGCCACTTTGTTAATAAAAATAAGCATATTTGAATTGGGAGCATGGGCTGCAATGTGATTCATGTAGAGTGTCCACACCTCTTCATTTTGTTCAACAGCAGAGGCCAAGATTGTTTTGTGTGTAAGCTGAAGCTGTTGGAGAGCCCAAAAAAGAATCACAGTCATTACATATTTATGCCATTTGTTCCAGAGCTCATGCTGGAGCTCGTCAAGATAGATGATATGACAGAATTGAACAACAGACTCTATGAAATGAAGATCCATCAGATTTAGAATGTGACATCACCCAATAGTATGAGAGTAAGTGAGTGGATTGTGTACCACACCATATCTTACATAACATGCAAGAATGGTATACACAAGGGTTTTCTTGACACCAAGGAGGCCACAGATTCTGCTGACACTATATCCATTCTTGTGAAGGACAGGTATGTGCATTTTAAGGTTGAGGGACAGCTGGTGGGGCATGGGCAGTGGGTGTTGTGGTTTGACTCGAACAAGCTTGCAGAGTATGAAAATTTCACGCTTACCTAAGCTTACTCAGAAGCATCCGGGGTCCTCACACCGCCACTGCGAATTTTGAGGTGCGTTTTCCGCATCGTTTTGAAAACGGCTGTAATTGCCTCTCGGCATGTACCATGGTCATTGATATCAGAATCCGTAAGATTTATCACGACTCTGCACCACACGCCTTGATGCCTTCCAACGCACACCTTTTCACTTCCAAAACAACGGTAGATCCGATGAATTGTTCAATGAGGTGACAAGAGAAAGCAAAATGACCACGCGACGAGTAAAAAGGAAAGAGAGAGGGAGGAAAGGAAATATTACACAAATACAGCTGCAGGCCACAAGAAAGAAAGAAAAAGAACGAATACACTACGTCAAGAGTATTGGCGCTGCCCAACGAAAATAAAAACATCCATTCCATTAATCGTCGTCGCTCGGGTTCGTCAGATACTCGTCATCATCGCTCAAGACCTGTTTTCGTCCTGCACTCCGTGCTCTGCCTCGTTGTGGATGTTCGTCGTCGTCCATTGGCGTCAGCGCAGAGTCATACGATCCGGACGCCGATGGGGCGTTTTGACTGGGTAGTGGTGCAGCACCTGGGAGGTCTGTTCCGGCCGTGACCTTGGCGAGCGTAGCATTGAAGACTTTTTCCATCTCCTCTGCGTCAATGTACACCCATGACCCCTCTTGGTTGTACGTCCGGGCATTGTCAAACATGAGTTTCCAGTCATCCTTGTATTGTGTGACGCTCTTGTAATATCCACCGCTAACACGTTTACGAATGGAAGAGAGCGCGATAGGTTGCATGATGAGTTGGTAATAATCAGGGTAATCCTGGTGGAATCAAAGTTAAATGAGTACCCCAGCTTCTGCGCAAGAATGAATTGTATATACCTTTCGGTCGGGAAGCTCACGGAATAGGTCGCACCGCTTTCGTCCATCTGTGTCCTCGCAAGCGAGGACCGCTTTGTGGACTTCGTTGAAGGCCTTTTTCATCCTTTCTTTTATAGCCGCGGGGATTTCTGGCACCTTGGTCTTGCGCCGTTTCTGAAGGGATGTCAGTATCAACGGACAATCTCGATCAGGTAGCCACGTACTGAGTCCCTATCCTCCTCGTCTTCTTCGTTGATGGATGGTGTCACGGACATGGACTTCATCCCCCGTTTCCGCTTACCAACAGCGTTCGGAGTTTCGTAGTCGGCCATCTTTGACTTGCCCTTTCTTGCTTTTCTGCCGCGAGCATCCGTCTCGCTAGCAGGCGTACTCCTGCCGGGTGTCTCACTCTCTTTCAGCAACTTGTTCATTGCTCGCCGCTCCTTCCTGCCTCTTTCCCTATCCGCCAACTCTTGCAAGTCCTCACCATCCTCAACTGCTATCGCCCATTGCTCATCACTTAACCCATCGTTGTAATTCACCACATTCCTCCGCCGTTGACCCCGACCCTCTAACACGTCGTCAATCTCCTTAGCTTCAAAGGGTTCGTCGTTCTGGTAACATTCAGGGAGTTCCTCTATTTGCATGAGTTGTAATGGAGGCTTGCCGCGATTCCCGGCAGCACGCCAGGTCTCGAGTGCTTCACGTTCACGAGCAATATCCATGGAACGGAATACTTCGGCTTCTTCCTCGCTACGAGCGAGCATCTCGTTTAGCTCATCGTCATTCATGTCACCCGCTTCTTCGTTTTCTTCCTCTTGGTCGGCCTCAAGGATGGATCGCTGGCGGGGAAAAGAAGCATAGCACACAGATATCAAGTACGAATGTCAGTGGGATACTTACCAGGAATTCTTCTTGTTCTTCCACAGTCGACTTGTTGTCAAAACGGCCAGCTTGAATAACCTTATCGTCGATATCAAGCTTGTATCGCGCACGAGCATACATTGCCTCTTCCACACTTTTCTCGGTAATGAAACGCAGGATGCGAACAGCCTTTGTCTGGCCGATTCGGTGGGCACGATCTTGAGCTTGCAAATCCGCGTGAGGATTCCTACGATGGATCATTATTCGCATGTTCAGGTCAAGTGTGACGCAGAGACTCACCAATCAGAATCGAAACTACCCCACCACGGGAATGAGTCAGTACGTCAGTTGCAATTAGAAAATAAGACTGCCCACATGACGACAGTATCAGCGGTCTGCAAGTTCAATCCCAACCCACCAGCACGCGTTGACAAGATGAACACCTTGTATTCCGAGTCCTTTGCATTGAACAATGCCACATGCCCCGCACGCTCTTCTGTCTTTGTGCCACCATCGAGCCGAAGGTACTTCCAATTCATCATCTTCAGGAAGTCTTCCATGATGTCCATAACCTTGGTCATTTGGAAGAAGATGAGAACCTAAATAGTCATACATATTCAGCAAGTTATCCGGAACCAGCTAAAAGGTAACATTACTCTGTGGCCTGTCGCAAAGAACTTTGGGAGGATGCGGGATAGTAATTCAAGTTTTCCAGAGGAACGAATGAGCTTATCGTCGATCAGACCACTTGGGTTAACCTTGTCTTCTACACTCTCGAACAGGAAGGGATGTTGGCAGATTTTTCGAAGTTGCATAAGCTCATTACTTAGCCCTTTGACACCTCCAGGTTTCCTGACAGACCATTAGGAATCGAGTACGGTACTTTGACGGCATCATAGACCAACACATACCCCTTCGAGTCCTTGCCGTCTGCAATCATTTTGAACTTCTTCATTTGCCTGTACAGCTGCGACTGCAAAGCGCTCATTCGTACTTTGATCACCTTCTCAACCTTATCGGGCAACTCGCTCTCGACGTCCTTCTTCAACCTTCTCAAAAGGAACGGACGGAGAACCTTGTGCAAGCGACGAATGATCAGGAGCGCCTCTTCTTCATTCAGCTCAATCTTGTCTCCAGTGCCAGAGTTGGCGAATGGTGTGTTGAACCACTCGTCAAACGATTTGACCGAGTTGAAGATCTTCGGGAGAACAAAGTTGAGCAGGGACCACAACTCGGGAAGATTGTTTTGGAGAGGAGTACCGGTAAGAATGAGACGGAAACGGGAGTGATAGTACTGGGTAAGCGTTTGAGCCAATTTACTCTGCGTGTTCTTCATGCGGTGACCCTCGTCTGCGCATCGCGTTACCAATTGCGAGTCCAACTAATGACCAGGTCCACTCACCAATGATCATATGAACCCATTTAATCTTGCAGAGAATCGGACGGTCCTTGATAATGTACTCGTAGGTCGTTAGCAGGACTTGGAACTGACCTAAGCGCAACTCCGCTTGTAGATTCCGGCGCTGCGTAGGATTACCCTTGTAGGAGATGATTTTCACAGCAGGAGCCCATTTAGCGAATTCGCCAGCCCAGTTTGTCATGGTACTCAGTGGAACGATCACGAGATAAGGCCCACGTTGCCTCTTCACCTCAATGAGGAAGGTGACGAGTGAGATTGTCTGTATCGTCTTTCCGAGACCCTATAACGATGGATAAGCACGCATATAGATACCATCGGACGAACAGTATACCATCTCATCTGCCAGGATTCCATTGAGTTTGTTGTTGTACAAGCTCACCATCCATTGCAACCCTTTGAGCTGGTAATCCTTGAGAGTACCACCGACAAGGAGAGAGGGTTGCTTAGTGATCTTCTCAGATGTCCGATGGGCGACAGCATAATAATCCACCTTGGCCCGGTCTTCCGTGGGCTCTTCCAGTACCTGCGCGCCAAAGGTAGCCTCATTCGTTGGACCATCTTCTGTTTCGAACTCCAGACCGCCATGTTCATCCTGCTGAGCCCTGACAGCCTGAGCAAGGGAGTCGAGATAGGCATCTGTTTGTCGAATGAGATGGGTGATGCGGGTGTCCTTGGCGGTATCAATGAGCTTCATATAAGCCTCTTCATCGTCAGCCTTGAGAGCCTTCAAACGTTCCTTGGAGATACGCTCGATGCGTTTCTGCTCCTCCTTTTCGGTGTACGCATGGAAGTTGATGACAGCTCTTCCGAGACGCATGACACGATCCTGAGCCTGTCGGCATACTGAGATGACCTCCCTACCATGAGCACAGATGACACCGAGCTGTTCGACATGCTTGTGCTTTGCTCGTCTCTCGCGGTCGACGCGTTGCCGACGTTCGGCCTGCTCGGTCATCCGGGCATCACGAAGGGTAGGCTTGCGCACACGCCGAAAGTCGGCACGGTTGAGTGGTAGCAGAGTGCCCTGAATGAGACGCTCAGCAATGAGGGCGCGTGTCGAACGCTGCTTCTCGAGGACACGTAAAGACTTGAGTTCGATCATTGCACGGAGCTTTCCGTGTGCATGGGGAGTGGGATGGGGGTGAGCGAGTGCATTCAGAGTATCACCTGTACCATTGGGAGTGTCGATCGATTGCTTGTCGATCGATGTTCCAAGGATGTCATCTGCAAGACTGTCAAAGCCACCATCGCCCATCATAGCATCCATGCTTTCGAGTTCGCGAATGCGCTGTGCAATGCGTGCGTCAATAAAGCGGTCTCTTTCGTTGATGATCTGGTGCACATCGAGGCCTGGTGGCATTAACGAAGGGATTAAGAGCCGCTGAAGGCGAGTAGCAAACATCGTAGGATCGACATCGGCAGGGCGCGTGAGGTGAGTGAAAGGAAGTCGGAAAGCATTGTAAGGGTAAACGCCCGAGTTTTGGTCGTCCTCGAGAAAGGGGCCTTTTGGGAGATTGGCTGGGGAAATGTTGTTTGAGAGTGGTGCAGATTGGGTATCCTCGTCTTGGATGGGCGTTTCTGTGGTAGGAGCTTGTGTGGAGGGAACAAGGGTGGCAGGAGACAAGGAGGGCGGAACAATACCCTTTTGCATCTTTACGGCGGCATCGACGATTCTGGTACCGACATCTGCGGGGGCCAGTACCTTGTCGAGGTCGACAGCAACAGTATTGTGTGGTTTGATTGACTGCTGAAGATGCTCTGGAAGGGGCACACCACGGGATATGAGTTTAAAGGCCATGATTTGGGCCCGGAGCGCATTGATTTGATCAGGGGTGAAAGAGACGGGGGTCGATGGCGGGAGCGGTGCAGAAGGCACTGGACCGGAAGTGACGGACAAAGGTGCGCTCTGTGGTGCAGAAGTGGGCGGTACGTTGATCGCAGGGGTCTGCGTACCGCTAAAGGTCGTGTCGGGCTGGGCGTGCGGGACATGACCATTCGGAAATGGTGGCTGTGTCTGTGTCTGGGTACCATCTGAGAAGAGAGATGAGCGGGTGAGGGGAGTAGACAAAGGGATGACGCACTGAGGTGTGAATGCTGTTGCTGTTGCTGTTGCTGTACCTGTTGTTGTTGGTTCTGAAAGGCGGCGAGATAAGAGAGGAGGCTGCGCAGTTCCGAGGATGCTTCTGGGGTGTGTCCAGCCTGCTTGAGGTCACGAACACGCTGGATGGGGGTGAGCAGGTGTGGTGGGTGTGGTGTGGGGGGTACATACGTGTAGTATGAGTTGAAATCTATCCTTTGGGGAATGCTGACGGTTGTGTTGAGGGATTGTATTATGTGGTGGTGGTGGTAGTGGTAGTGGTAC
>JBBPJU010001330.1:0-12494 GCA_038088875.1 Austroboletus festivus | reverse complement strand
TCTTCCTTCTCCCCCTTATCTATGGACAATTATTCCTTTTATGATTGTACCCTTTACATCTGTGTGATCTTATCATTCCCCCACCTATGCCTATCTCTAGTACCCTTAGCCCTATGGACAGTCCCCCCCTTATCCATGATCACTTCTTATGATCATGGCAGTTCCCCCAATCACTATAAATATGACTGCCTTGTACAGTAGGAACCTTAACTAGATCTACATATATTGTAATCTATATGGCATTTGGTTCTACTGTTATCCCTAAGTGAGGGCCACAGTTCAAGACTTACCAAAACCTTACCAGACTTCTATCAGTCTCCTGTCTACTGTTGAGTGACAGCTAGAACATCAGAAAGTATTTTATGTCTCAGATCTATATCCATAGATCATGTCACAATCAGTGATTGCCAATAATGTGGAGGTGGTGGTGACTTCTTTCATCTGTTCCTTTGTTTGGAACTTAATATGGAAAGATGTTTCTGGTTGCAGATGGTTCTTGGTAGAGCACTCTACTTTATGGCATATAAAGCAGCAATTTTCCTTTATGTGCTTGGCATGGTTAAATGGAGATAGTTTGATGATGTTTATATCCATGGCATTTGGATCCCATGCTTTAGCTTTGAATTGATTCCCTTTCAGGTCTCTGACTCTTTCAATCTGCCTCATTTGCTTATGACTGGCCTCTATCCAGTCTTTAAGGATTTCCAGCTCTTTAATCCCTATTACTTTTTCTGCAATTAAGGGGTTGAGGCCTCTGACAAACCATTCCATCAGGGCTGTGTCATCTGTCATTTTTGCTTTTCCAGTGTAGAGTTGGAATTCCTGCATGTATTCCTGCAACCTTTTTGTTATAGAGAAGGAGTCTTTGTCCTTTTGTTTAAGAGCAGCTAACTTCCTTCAATGGTCCAGATGGACTTCTTTGGAAGAAAACACTTCAAGGAACTTTTTCTTGAATGTCTTCCAACTTTGTATATCTGGGATCATTCCTTCTTCCTGCTGATTGTAATATGCTTCAAAAAATGTCTTTCCCTGTCCTTTGCTCATCTTGTTCAGGGCAGTGTTGATTTTATCCTGATCATAGATATAGATGTTATCATTCATGGAGAAGTAGTTGCTTATAGTTATGATCCACCAGGCAGTGTCCTCTCCTTCTCTGGAAAAATCTGTTGGTAGCCCAGCTTATTTCTCGCTCATCTTTGCCCTAGATCTGGAGGAATCGATATTCAGGGTAAAGTCTTCTTCTACTGGTTGAGATATAGCTGTATTAGGTGGGAAAGGAGTTGAATTTCTGTCAGCTGTAACAGTTTCTGTGTTAAGGGTTAGAGGTGTGGGTAGGCTCTCAGAAGGGTGACAATAGGTTCTGGATATATGGGGTCAGGGGTTGTGATGATGGCTAGGAGTAGTAGAGCTTTCTCTGATTTGAAGTCTTTGAGTTGAATCAGAAATGGGGATATTTCAGAGGAGTTGTCAATGTTTTGGATTTCTTCTCCCTCCAAGGAGGGGTCAGTGGCAGAGTAAATGGTGACAGATCTTCCCTAGTGGGGATTTGGGCCCACTAGACTCTTCTTGGTAGAACAAAAAGTGAATGAGGTTCAACTAGATCTTTTGTGATGTGATCCATGGGTATAGATTGTTTGACATAAGGTATCTCCTGAGTTCTAGCTGTCAATTAACAGATGACAGAAGACTGATAGAAGTCTGGGATGGTTTGGGTAAGTCATACTGCAGCCCTTACTTAGGAATAGCAGAAGAACCAAATACTACATAGATTAAACATAGATCTAGTTAAGGTTTCTATTGTACAAGGCAGTTATATTTATAGGGGATGAGGAATACTACCATAACCATAAGAAGCAGTTGTAGGTAAAGGGGGGACTGTCCTAGGGCAAAGGGGAACAAGATAAATAGGCATAGGTGGGGGGAAGTATAGATCACACAAGTGGAGGGAGTGTGTTATGATTCATCCTTGGGATCCAGCTGAGTAGCATCTGGACTACTCTTTTTCCTTGACATCCTTCACCTTGCTTACTTATACTATTTCCTAGATGAGTCTACTTGCATTCTATGCAGATATGCTCCGTTTCTCTGACTTGTCTAGTTCCTGTTGTTTCTGCTTACCTGATTCCTCTTTATCACAGATGTTTCCTTTGATCCGATTACCTCATGTATATCTGTCATGGATGAGTCATTTCTTATCTTCTATCTTGGTTCAACCCTTGACCCTTCTGACTCATCCATTCCACTTATATCTTGGTTCATCTATTCTCCCTGCTTATCTGTGACTCAGCCCTTGATCTCAGATCATCTTCCACCCTTCTGGCTGAGTCAGCCTTCTTTAATGTTCCACCATATTCTTGGACATTCTGATGATTCATCATTCTGACTCATCATCAGTACCCTCTACCCTGTTTCCCTTCTTGCACTAACACAGCCGCTTCCCCTAACCCCTATATATAGTGGCTTCCCTATACTATAGATCTCCATCTTAGACCTCCCTTCATAATTCCCTATCACCCCTCATCCATGATCCCCTGATATCTCTAGTACTCTCTACTTCTATGAATCTATTATCTGCTTTATAACTTCTCATCATCCACCTAACATCCCACCATCATTTCAACTGGAATCTTTGACTCTTCAGTGATCATCCTTGATCATCATTTCACTGAAGTTCCCCTTTGCCTTGATCATTGGTGATGTTCCTCTACCATACCTCCACTCGTCTCATCACCAATCCCACTGTTCCCTGATGGCCTCTGTTTAACCTGATCCTCTATCGACTAGCCATCATTCACTAGTACTCTGGTAGTACCCTCTGACTTAACAGTCCAATGGCAATATCTATCACTGTCCCTCGATCCCTGGTAATGTTCTCCTCCTTGCTCATCCATCACCATTCCTCCCTGCACCCGCTCCTAGAACTTACCTTGCCCTTCCCATCCTCCCTTGCATCTGCTCTCAGTATAGGGATATAAGGGCTATGCTTGGACCTACCTGGTACAAGCATAACAGAGTGTAATTGGAAAGGGAAAAGTAGTCCGATAAGAAATAGAGGATCTTGTACTGGTCATAGGTACCTTCTACATCCATGCTTGGTCTGTTGGCCATTCTGGCAGGGGTGTGGTCTCTTCCAATGGCACCAGTGGGGCCTATACATTCTACCACCTGGGCATCAGATCTCCTGTGGCTTCCTCTTCCCAAGTAGCTCCTTGAGTCTCTCCTTGCCAGAACAGGTGTTGCCCATCTGGATTCTCTCCATATGCAGCTGTGCTGATGTTGGCATTGAGCCACAGTTGGTCTCCTTCAGAGGGAAAAAGGGTCACCCTCCTTGGATAGTCCACATGGTGCATGACACTGGGCATCATAAGTGATATCAACAGCACATTGCCAAAGTTACTGGAGGACTTGAATATCTCCAGTGAAGTTGTTCTAGAAGAATGGCTCAAGAAGGAGAAAGCATACCTGACATTGCTGACATATAAACCACCAGAAGAGACTTTGAAAATGGAGTATCTCCAGATGCTGCTCAGATTGGGAGCTAGTCAGTGAGTATATTTTTACTGCTCCAATGCTTCCTCTCAACATGCAACAGATGTGAGTTGGACAGCATCATGCAAAATTCCTTATTGCACCCAGGGGGCTTATACCAGGCAATTATTAGTCACACAAGGAAAGTTGAAATACCATGCTGACATGCAATTAAGCAATATGAAAAGAACCTGAAGTTTGTTCAGGAACTGGAAGTAAAGCTTATAGTCACTGTACATTGGACTCCTGGTGACTCTGATTGGCAAGATGCTGCAAGATTGCTCAGTGAGAGGGTATACAGACAACATTGGACCAGCTTGAAGGGCTGGCCATTGCTCATCTTTTTGAGCTGTTGAAAATAAACAGGGCTGGCACAGGTATTTTTTTGCCTCATTCTTTGGTTGCTTGCTATACAACTTATCTTATAGGGTATAAGCTTTGCAAGCATATTGCAATGCCACTTCAGAAATGTTTGGTGGGCATTTAGACAGCATTTGAGCACTATAATTTGGCCACCAGCAGCATGTCACCCCCTCATAAACAGCTCAGATGGGATGAGATTATTGAATACACATTCCTGTCAGAATTCAACCTCCTTTGAGATATACAGCATGATGTCTCTCATAGTCCTTGGGCTATACCAGCAGGCCAGCAAGCCATGAACTCATACTTCAAGTGCTATCATACAATAAAGGAGATTGATCAGCTTAACATTGAAATACACTGCCTTGTCACATACATGTAAGATGAGGATCGTTATCTACAGACTTGTGAGGAGATGGTGAAGGTACACAATATCAAGCTGAGTTATCAAATTTTCTTGAAGTGCAATGTCAGAGCCCACTTTTATAGAAGCCATCTGAAAACACTTTAATCTGTTTCTCAGATGACTGGCCCCTCTGGAACATTACTGCCAGGGAAGGCTATGCAAACAAAGCCTGGTGAAAGTGCCAGTTTACCAAATCTGACAGTTCCAACCTGCTTAGCAACCCCATCACACTTCCAACACATGTCTGATTGTTATGCTTGTACTGGGTAGGTCTAAATGTAGCCCTCATGTCCCTATACAGAGAATGAAGATGAAGGAAAAAGAGAAGGGCAAAGGTAAGTTCTGAGAGACAGAAGAGGAATGGTGATGAACGAGCGATAAAGAGGGCATCACCAATGGTCAAGGAAAGCAGTAGGTACTGCCATAGAATTGACAGGGTAGGAGATGCTGTCAGGAGACTAAGAGGAAGATGGCTAGCCGGTAAGCAGTCAGAGGGACAGGAGGCCATCAATAGACGAGGGGATTGGTGATGGAATGAGGGAGGTGTGAGTGAGGGACATCACCAATGATCCAGATAGAGGAACTTCAGCAGGGTGATAGAGTGAGAGAAGCTATTCAAGAAGTACTGCTAAGGGGTGAGACTTCTAGTATAATGACAGTGGGATTTCTGAGACAGACAGACGACAAGGATGGAGATGCAAGGATAAATTCAGAGAGGTAGAGGGTACATGGATGTCAAGGGACAGGGATGATAGGGAATTATGAAGGGAGGTCTAAGATGGGGATCTACTATACAGAGAGAGCCACTATATATAGGGGTCAGGGGAAGCGGCTATGTAGTACAAGAAAGGGAACAGGGTAAAGGATACTGATGATGAGTCAGAATGACAAGTCATCAGAAGATCTAAGAATACGGTGGAATATCAAAGAAATACTAACTCAGTCAGAAGAATGGAGAGCAATGTGAAATCAAGGGGCTGAGTCACTGATAAACAGAAAGAACAGATGAGCCAAGATAACAATAGAATGGATGAGTCAGAAGGATCAAGGGTTGAACCAAGATAAGAGATAGAGAATGACTCATCCATGACAGATATACACTGAGTAATCAGATCAAAGGATTGTCTGTGACAAAGAGGAATCAAGTAAGCATAAAGGACTAGATGAGTCAGAGAAATGTTATGATCCTGGATAAGGATTGTTTAGGTCACCAGAAGGACTGTTTCTGCTCTACTTGTTGGTTATGGATGGGAAATGGATACAACATCGACAAACTGGATCCCCCTCCTGAGAAAGAACCAGCCTGGCCACAGACTGATGAGTGGATGGAGTAGTGGGCTAAAAGTCAAACAACAGACCCCCTTTATTTTCCTTTTGATACCCAAAAGCTGAGTTCCATTTTCCACCTCAGTATTGGGGATGTTTTAGGTCATTGATCTACTTCAGATCTTCTATCAACAATGTTACGATTTCTTTCTTCTTTTATGTGTAACCATTGTACCAACTCTAGCCTTTCATTTCTTCTTGGATAATTCCACTTGGGATAAGTCCAATTCGTCTTCAGGCTAAGTCATACTCTCTTATTCATGCTTATTCATTCATATCTAGTAATCAGCCCGATTATTTAGCAGATATTTGTCATCATGAGTCATTTTCCTATTTTCTGACTCATCAATTATTCCTTGATATTCCATTACATTCTATATGACTCATCTATGGACAGCTTTGTTTCCATTCAAGGCAGTCTTCCCACACTGCCTCTCACTCCTCCCCACTATATAAACCTGTCTCTCCGCTGCCATGTACTTTAGTCTAGTTCTCCCTTATACAACCACCTCTCTTGTGATTATTCCCTGTCAGACTCCGAAGTGTTCTCTTCCACTTCATCTCCCTGACCTCAGTCTTCGTCCTACTTTGAGTGGACGCTTCATCCTTGAACTCTTCGAGTATTTACTAGATGATACTCTCAAACCCTTGACCCTAAGGGCTACACTTGGACCTACCCAGGATAAGTGTAACAAATGACCTTTCTGTTGATTGTACCAATACTTCAGCTCTCCTGATGAAGGCCTCATTGTCTTATCTCTCATCCAGTATGTCGGGCATCACCAGCCCCTTTCCATTTACCATATCTTCAGACTACCTCATTTCTTGCCTCATGTGAGGTGTAGCACTTGTGGATCTCGATCTGCAGTGCCTCTTCCTTCCCATTATAGGATCTATACCTTAGGGGATCACTATAAATATGGTAGCTGTCTGTACTTGTAAACCTCAGCTAGATCTATGCAATCACAAGTATGGTGTCTAGTATTCCTCAGTGTGAAAGAGTCACTGCAGTGTTCCTCAGGATTTCTATTAGTCTTCACACTACTATTGAGTGCGTGCTGCGATAAAGGATCAGACCAGATGTCACGCTTGTCTAGCATAACAAGAAATGGAGCATATCCACATAGAATGCAAGGAGACTCATCTAAGAAATGATACAAGTGAGTCAAAGTGGAAGTTGTTAAAGAAAAGAGTAGCTCAGATGCTACTCAGCTATGCTCCAAGGATAAATTGTAACACTGATCAGGAAAACCTTGCAAATGGAGAAGATCTGGAGGATGAGGAGGAGGAGGATATGGACATTGCTGAGTCTACTTTATGTGCATTGCAAGATATACTTGCTGTTTATTCTGATTATGTGAAGTGACTACTCTTTATTATGCTGTCTGTATATACTTGCTTGTTTGTTCCATTGGCTACCTCCTTAGAATGGTAATAATACACTTCAACTGTGTCAGGTTGACAAGTGGCATCATATTTCTGATTAAAAGGAGCTGTCAGAATTATGCCAGAAATTCAGATATACTGCATGTGCAGATATGGAAATTTATGATACAGAATGCAGAATGTGGAGTCCCAGCCAAGAGGCTATCTGTTGATCTGCAGAATGCAAGCGAGGACCATACTGGATGCAGACTGCGAGGATAGCAAGGCAAAGGTCTTGGAATTCCTGTTCAAAGAGGTATTGGAGATTCAGGGACTGCCTAATGAAGACTCTCTTGAGAAAGGAGTGACTGTCTGCCACTTTCAAGGTACAGCTAATGATCCACATAAGTCTGCATAGATTCTAATTGGGGAATCTCTACTATACAAAGGTGCCTATTTATACTCGATGGGGATAGAGGGAAGAACCTTCCCTTAATGGGATAGGGTTTGTTATCAAAGAAACGAGGTGTTCATGAGGCAAAGATACCAAGGCTATACGCACTGCCCAGAATATAAAAGGAAAGATAAGAAAGGGCAGTGCACAAGAACTCCCCATTGGTTCGGGTCTGAGTTCTCATGTAGATCTAATGAATCGGGATCTCGATAAAGTAGTGAGTAGCGGGTGATATGAAGGTAAAGGAGTTCCCAGGCGGGTGCTGTGTGGAGCAGGAAAAAAAGGGGGAACTCCTACTAACTGTAGCTGTGACCTCACCAATCGAGATGGGAAAGGATCTAAAAGAAGGCTGAAGAATTGTCCTGTCAGAAGACGAAGTCTGATGTCTCCTGGGCGTCCCAAGGATACCACTGCCCGTTACCAGGATTGGCTACTAGTGGTTCATCAGGGACATAGTCCATCTCCTAGACAGAGAGATCATTGGTCCATTTTGAGAGTGGGTGGTCGTCAACTGTCATGTCTCCTTCCATGAGTTGAGAAGAAAAAGATGGGGCGTCCAGCGCCTTGGGCATAGGGGTGGGAGGCCTTCTCCATCATTCCATAACATTATCCTCCTCCTCCAGGTAGATTGGGTGATCTCCAACACCCACTAACCTTTCTAGCACCACAAACAACTCCGGGTAGGTAGGGGAATACCCCTCGTAGCAGTTCCAATCCCCATTAAGGGTCATCGAAGCTTCTGTCATCCCTGTAATATTGGCAGTCCTGGAGGGCATGCCCGGGAAGTCGGACGTGACACATGGGGCAGGCGTAGAGGGGGCATTCCCAATAAGCCTCATGGAGTCTGCCACAGTTGTAGCAGTTCAGGGAAAGGGTGCCAATGGGGTTGGGAATGGATGGACATTCATGAAGGAGATGCTCCAGGGCACGACAGGAACAGCCTCCGCATATGTAGTACTGGCAGTACCATGGGGCAGAGTGGTTGTGGTTGCAGTGGGAGCATTCGTAGGTGGAGGGGGTGTCGTCCTTGGGGATGTTTTGAGAAAGGGGGTGGAGATCTTGCCTAAGAGTGGGTGGGGAGGATATCCGTGATAGGAGGGTGCGATTTCAAGGTGGAGTAGATGGGTCGGGGATGGAGACTGGGGGGTCAGTGTTGTGTTTGGTAGCGATGAGTGGTGGTGGTTCCTCCAGTGGATTGGGGAGGATGCAGGTGGGGTTCTCCTCATCCACGATGCTGAGATCAGGATACTCTCCATCCAGGCCTGGCGAACATTGTCCCAGTTCCAGAGATGGTTCTGTTGGTAGGCCAAGGAATGCACTTCATCGATCACCTCCTGGGGCACGTAGAACAAGTTCCCTGTTTGTGATGACTCGAGTACATATGAAGGGGGAGAGGGTAGTGATGAGTTCAAGAAGGTGTCTGTTGGTGGAGACAAGAGGGAGGTCACAGATGACCTTGTCAAAGCCCCCTTCATGGAGGGCCTGTCCGAGGAGGATGCTGAGGTGGACAAACTGAGAGGCAAGGAGTCCCTGAGACTGGGTGGAGAAGGGTCCGACATAGTTTTGTGGGGAGAGGCGATCAGGAAAGGGTGTAGAGCGAATGTTGGTATAGGTGGCAAGGGCTGTGATGAGGCTTTTGAAGGGAGCCAGATCCTTCGAGTGGCGTCTTCCATACATCCAGGCTATTACATATTGTGAGGAAAGGAGGTTGTTATACAGGTAACTTCTTTCCATTTGCGGGATGAGGGATAGGTTGTAGGCGTCCTGTACTTTGGCCATAAGAAGAGAAGGGGTTTCTGAAGTCATTATGGATGGGGAGTTAGGGAGTCCGTAGTCGGAGGTTAATTCTTGACGTGCCAGTGGTAAGAACAGGAGTCGATATCACAGTAGTACCAGTGGATACCGAGATGTTTGTTGAGGAAATGGACTCTTTTCTCAGTGATTATTTTTTTCTTCCCTTCATAGATGACTTCTTTAGTTTTCTGGGGGATGAATTCTGTGTGCCAGCGACCGTATTTCCTATCCTGGAAGGTTTCCTGAGTGGGATAGACCATAGGATCTGGTCAAGTGGGGATATGGTGGGCCTTTTTATAGGCAAACAAGGTTTCGTTGGCATGTGTGAAATTGTCCTCAGATTCCCACGTATTTTCTGAATGGGGGTAGTTTTTCCATTTCACCAAATAGGAGATATTGTTTTGCCATTCCTTTATGGAATAGGATCTGTTTGATCTCGAACTCCTGTTCCTCTTCCAGAGTCAGGGGTTGATCAGAGGTAGTAGGTCCATATTTGGTAGTTTGTTTAAAAGGGGTAAGAAGGGATGTGACGCAATCTATGGATATAGATCTTAGACACAATTGATCCCTTAGATTGTTCAGCTGTCACTCAACAGTAGACAGGAGACTGATAGAAATCTGGGATAGTAAAGAAGTCTTGACTGCAGCCCTCACTCAGGGATAGCAGGTAACCAAATATCACATAGATTAAACGTAGATCTAGTTAAGGGAACTACTGTACAAGGCAGTCGTATTTATAGGGATAGGGGGAACTGCCACAACCATAAGAAGCGATCATGGGTAAGTAGGGGACTGTCCTAGGGCAAAGGGGAAGGTAAATAAAGGTAGTCATAGGTGGGGGAAATGAAGATTGTACAGGTGTAAGAGTAAGATCAGAATAGAAAGAAGTCTGGTTAGATAAGAGATAAGAGATAGAGTTCATACGATGAAATGAAGGGGGCATGGATGCGTTACATTCATGCAGGATCGGTGGGCCACTCTGGCACAGGTGCTGTCTTCTCTAGTCCAAGGGGTGGTGCTTGAGCATTCCACCATCCAGGGACGAAGTCTCCGAGGGGTTCCTCTTCCCATGTAGCTCCTTCCACTTCTCCTCCCCAGAACAGATGCCGTCCATCCTCATTCCCTCCATAGGCGGCGGTGGTGATGTCAGCATTGAGCCAAGGTCTGTCCCCTTCATGGGGAAAAGAGGTGGCCCTCTGCAGGTAGTCCACATGGTGCATGACATTACCCCGTCGATAAGGTCGATGAACCTCATTGATCTCATCCCAATCCATCATCCACCTAGTTAGATCTACTCTCTGTGCGACTGGGGCAGAGATGTTGGGGGTGCCCTGGAGCATCCTCTCTGCAGTAGGGACAGGTGTAGTTAGGGCAGGCGGGTCGGAGATGGTGGGGACTTCCACACTGATAGCATTGGTAAGTTCTTGTTGGGGAAGTTGGGGTGTCATTTCTGCGGATGGTGAGTCGGGAGGAGAGAGGTCGCTTAGGTCACTGAGGGAGTCTGGATAAGGGGTTGGGGGATGGGGTGGTTGGGATGAGCTGTCTGGGCAGTGCTTCGTTGATATTGCCTTCGGCTCCTTCCGAAGCTTCAGGCACCTTAATGTCTGTAAGAGGTTGGGCGATACGAATCGGGAGGGGAAGAAGATTCTCTCGTTCCTCGCTATCTTGCAATTCTCCAGTGAGCCATCTAATCGCCTCAGTCTCAAACGGGAAATTGCTCCCATTAAGAAAGGCGAACTGTCTGGCAAGTTCGATATCTGTTACGATTCATCCCTGGAACATAGCTGAGTAGCATTTGGACTACTCTTTTCTTTGACATCTTCTACCTTGACTTACTTGTACCATTTCCAAGATGAGTCCACTTGCATTCTATGCGGATATGCTCCATTTCTTTGACTCATCTAACTCTTGTCATTCTTGCTTACTTGAATCCCCTTTGTCATAGACTTTCCCTTTGATCCGATTACATCTTGTATATCAGTCATGGATGAGTCATTCCTTATCTCTTATCTTGGTTCAACCCTTGACCCTTCTGACTCATCCATTCCCTTTATATCCTGATTCATCCATTCTTTCTGTTTATCAGTGACTCAGCCCTTGATCTCAGATCACCTTCCATTCTTCTGGCTGAGTCACCACTTCCTTGATATTCTATTGCATTCTTGGACATTCTGATGACTCATCATTCTGACTCATCATCAGTCCCCTTTGCCCTATTCCCTTTCTTGTATTACACAGCCGCTTCCCCTGATTCCTACATATAGCGGCTCTTCTTGTATAGTAGATCCCCATCTTAGACCTCCCTTAATTCCTTTCCCTATCACTCTCATGATCCCTTGAATACCTCTTGTACCCTCTACCTCTGAATCTATCTCCCATAATACCTCCTTGTCGTCTGCCTGCCTCAGACATCCAACCGTCGTTTCCATGGTGAACCTCTGACCCTTCAGCAATCTCTGGACCGACATCCTGCTGAAGTCCCTTGTCATCCTGACCATTGGTGATGTTCCTCAGTCATTCCTCCATCCGTTGCATCACCAATTCCTCTGCCTATTGATGACTCTTCTTTATTCCGATTTCCCTGTCATATAGTCATCTCTCCATTGGTGCTCTAAACTGTGCCTCTCATCCTCTCCATTCTATGGCAATATCTGTTGCTCTCCTCTGTGTCCCCGGTGATGTCCTCGTTACCCTTTGTCTATCACCATCTCTCCTACACCTGAACCTAGGACATAAGGGCTACGCTTGGGCCTACCCGGTGCAAGCGTAACAATATCGATAAATCCTCACTGTCCCATAGTTCGGGGAAGCTGGAGGTAGATGGGATAAAGCTTTCCGAAGAAGGTGGACACAGGGAGTCTCTTGATAAAGTATCCCAATCTGCAGAAGTGGAGTACATCAAGGATCTGGCCACCCACCGAGTGGAGATTTTCTGCGATCGCCTCAGTAATGTTCACCATGCTGTTTTCTTCAACCAGGAGTCTTGTGGAGACATAGCTATGGTAGGTGTCGATGAGGAGGACGATGGAAGATAATTTTCTTGGCTCGAGGTTGGCTTTTAATAGGGCAAGGCCTTGGAGGTCATCCAAAATGGTGGCATAGGTGATCCTTCTATAGGAGGGTGGGAGGATCTGGAGATTGAATATGTCTTTGACCAGGGTGAGGATAAGGGACATAAATAAAGAAGAAAATGGGGGTGTGAGAGGTGAGATTGAGATCATTGGAGTAGAGGGTGAAACCGATTTGTATAATGAATTT
>JBBPJU010001329.1:0-12499 GCA_038088875.1 Austroboletus festivus | reverse complement strand
AGTAAGCAAGAATGACAAGGGCTAGATGAGTCAAAGAAATGGAGCATATCCGCATGGAAGGTAGAGGACTCATCTAGGAAAGCAATACAAGTAAGTCAAAGGTAAAGTGATCAAGAAAAAGAGTAGTTCATGTAGTACTCAGCTATACCCCAGAGATGAATCGTAACAGTAGGGGGTATACATTCCTGACAGTTTTTGAGTTTAGGTAACAATAATCCTGGCATGGTTGTAACTTCCCATTCTTCTTTGCTATGAAAAAGAAGGGGGAGGCCTGGGGGGATTTTGATTTGGTGATTTTTCCTGCTGCTAAGTGTTCATCGAGAAAGGCTTTACAGGCTTTCTCCTCCTCCGGGTTGAGGGAGTAATTCTTCGCCCTTCTCAGGATGAATCCTTCTTCTAGTTTGATCCTATGATTATATGGCTGTTATGCTTGTACCGGGTAGGTCCAAGCATAGCCC
Source organism: Austroboletus festivus (assembly GCA_038088875.1). NCBI lineage: Eukaryota > Fungi > Basidiomycota > Agaricomycetes > Boletales > Boletaceae > Austroboletus > Austroboletus festivus. The sequence goes on along the minus strand of JBBPJU010001329.1, from coordinate 12,041 downwards.
TTATATCCCTACACAGAGATGGGAAACAAGGGAGAAGGGAAGGGCAAAGGTAAATTCTAAGGATAGACAAGAGGGATGGTGATGGACGAGGAAGTAGAAGGACATCACCAGGGACTAGGGGGAGCGATGGATATCGCTATAGACATGGAAGGCAGAGGATACTGCCAGATACATATAGGAGGATGGCTGGACGGCGGGAGATCAGGAATAAGAGGGCCATTAGTAATCAAGGGGAAACAGTGATGTGACGAGAGGAGAGGTAACTGAGGAACATCACTGATGTTCAGGATGAAAAGAGCTTCAGCAAGGCAGCAATCAGAGATGTTGCTGAAGATCAGGAGTTTTCAAAGAAGTGACAGGTGGATGTCTTGGGACAGACAGATGACGAGGATGTAGGGTATATAATAGATTCATAGGAGTAGAGGAGTTACAGAGGTGTCAAGAGATCATGGAAGGAAGAATGGTAGGGAATTATGCAAGGGAGGTCTAAGATGGGGAACTATAGTACAGAGAAAGCCGCTATATGTAGTAATCAGGGAAGGCGGCTGTGTAGTACGAGAAAGGAAACAGGATGAAGGGTACTGATGATGAGTCATGGTGACAAGTCATCAGAATGTCCAGAAATGTAATGGAACATTAAAGAAGTGCTGACTTAGCCAGAAGAATGGAAGGTGATCTGAGATCAAGGGCTAAGCCAGGAAGAATGGATAAGCCGAGATAATAATGGAATGGATGAGTCAGAAGGGTCAAGGGTTGAACCAAGATAAGAGATAAGAATGACTCATCCATGACAGATATACAATGAGTAATTGGATCAAAGGGAATATCTATGACAAAAGGGATTCAGGTAAGCATGAATGGCAAAAGACTAGATGAGTCAAGGGAAATGGAGCATATCCGCATGGAATGCAAATAGACTCATCTAGGAAGTGATACAAGTAAGTCAAGGTAAAAGATATCAAGGAAAAAAAGTAGTCCAGACGCTACTCAGCTATGCCCCAGGGATGAATCATAACATGCTGCTGGTATTGTGTCAGCCTTAAGTGTATCCTACTTACAATAGCTCCTATGCACAAACAGGCAGTGATGCCATCCGTATCGCATTGGCCTCAGGTGCATCCCACTGACAGTAGGTCCAGCATATGAATGGGCAGCGATGCCACTCATATTATGTCAGCCATGGGTGTATCTTGTTGACAGTAGGTCCAATGCATGATATGGGCAGCCATATTGTGTCAGTCCAGAGTGTATCAGCTGGGTGCTGGTGGACTTGCTTGATCACTGGCATATGGTGATGGTGGCATCATTATTGTGGTAGGGCCTAGTCTACCACCACATTGACATTCCCGTCACACCAATGGTGGTGGTATGCTGGCTGGCCTTCGGTGGCAGTGACCTCATGGTTGTCATTGTGCTGGTGGGCCCACCAGCATGCCATTATTGTTGCTGTTGCAGTGATGGTGGTGGTGGCTGGGTGGTGGTGACTTGCCATGATGTGTGGTGTCGTCTCTGTCATCATTATCATTATCAATGTGGTGGTGGTGGGCCCACCACTGCTTCATTGTCATTGTCATGACAGCTAGGTGGTGGTGGCTCACATGCAGCAGTATCATCGCCATCACCATCATGGTGGGATGCCCACTGCGCTGTCGTCCCCATCATCATTGTCATCATGGGGTGCCCACCATGTCATCATCATCATTGTGGTTGGATGGGGGTGGCTTGTGTGTGCTGCTACTGCCATTGTCATCATGGTGGGGTGCCCACTGTGTCATTGTTGTCATTGCCATCATGGTGGTGGGCCTGCCACCATGTCATCATCATTATAGTGGTGGCTGGATGGTGGTGGATCATGTTACACTTGAACCAGGTGAGTCCAAACATAGCCCTTAGAGTCAAGGGTTTGGTGTAGAGTATCGTCTAGTAAATACTTGAAGAGTTCGAAGAGGAAGCATCCACTCAAAGTAGGATGAAGACTGGAGTCAGGGAGGCTGAGTGGAAGAGAACACCCAGGAGTCTGGCAGCTGACAGGGGACAAACACAGGAGATGTGATTGTAAGGGAGAACTAGACTAAAGTACATGGCAGTGAATAGACAGGCTTATATAGTGGAGGGAAAAGAGAGGCAGTGTGGGAATACTGCCTTGAATGGAAATGAGGCTGTCCATAGATGAGTCATATAGAATGCGATGGAATGTTAAAGAATAATCAATGAGTCAGAAGACAAGAGAATGACTCATGATGACAGATAATAATTGAGTAATCAGGCCAATTACTAAGTATGAATGAATAAGCATAAATAAGAGAGTGTGACTCAGCCTGAAAGTGAATTGGACTTATCCCAATGGGATTATCCAAGTGGAAATGAAAGGCTAGAGTTGTTACAATAGCTATGAGTAAAAGTAGAAAGAAATTGTAACAGATCATGTGCAGTAGCATCATCACCATCACAGTTATGGTGGGGTGCCCACCATGCCGTCTTTGTCATTGTGGTTGGGTGGGGGTGGCTCGTGTGTGCTGCTGCCATCCTCATCCTCGTGGTGGGGTGCCCACCATGTCGCCATTGTTGTTGTTGTCATCATGTGGTGCCCACCGCTTCATCGTTGTTGTTGCCATCACAGTGGTGGGCCTATCACCACATCATTGTCATCTTCGTAGTGGTTGGGTGGTGGGGGCTCATCTGCACCATTGTCATCATTGTCGCCTTCATTATGGGATGCCCACTGTGCTGTCATTGTTGTTGTTGTCATTATCATTGCCATTACAGTGGTCACCATCATTGTCATTGTGGCAGTTGGGTAGCTTGCATGCACCACTGTCATTGTCATTGTCATGGACCAGGGGTGGCCATAACATTGTAATGTTGTTACCATTATTGTCATTATAAAAAATAGTAGTACTCACTAGTAATGAAGATATGGGCAGCAGTGCTGCCCATGTCACGACACTGGTTCATGTGCTCACACCTAGTAAAGAATGCCTATAATGCCTATGGATTTAATTTTCTTAGCTGAATTTGTTCTCCTTCAATCTTCTCTATCTGTTTTGTAAGGAAATTAAATCAAAGAACTGAGGAAAATCAGAGCACTGGTTTGAAAGCCATGTATTCCTTTGCCTAAGAGACTTCATTTTCTAGATTAGGTTATATAATCTTCTATAGATTACACTGCGCTATGTTAAAGGCTTTAAAAACAATTATTATTAGTATTAGTGTCATGCAACATGTGGACTACCCAAGGAGAGCAACCCCTTTCCCAGCTGAAGGGGATAGACCATGGCTCAATGCCAATATTGCAACCATCACATATGGAGGGAACTTAGACATGAGGCATCAGTTCTGGAATGAAGAAGCCACAGGGGCCACCTGGGAAGCAGAGCCTGCCAGAGATCTTGTTCCTGGATGGTGGAATATCCAGGCCCCACCAATCTCTCGAGAAGAGACCACACCCATGCCAAAATGGCCAACAGATTCTTCATGGATGTGATGCATTCATGATCTCTTTACCTTATATGATTTATTTCTTATCTTTGTTATCTTTGGACTGCTATTTCTTCTTAATCACATCCCTTCATCTGTGTGATCCTCATTATCCTCCACCTATACTTATCTCTAGTCTCTTTATCAAGAGAGGACAGTCCTCCCCCTTACCTATTATCGCTTTTTATAGTTATAGTCATTTTCCCTATCCCTATAAATATGACTCTGCCTTGTACATGAGTAGTTTCCTTAACTAGATCTACATTTAATCTATGTGGTATTTGATTCAACTGACACCCCTGAGTGAGGGCCACAGCAAGACTTAACACAACCTTACCAGACTTCTACCAATAGCTAGAACTTAGGTGAAATCTTTGTGTTAAGGATCTATACCCCATAGATTGTGTCACAATTAGTATGGCTATCTTACAGACTTGATTATTATACTGGATAAGTGCAATGGCTGATTCTGATTGCAGCACAAACTACAAGTAGTTGTGTGAGTACTTATGGAAATCTGGTTGTCACTGCAAAATTTTTATCCTACTGAGGTAGACTACTTCTATCAAAAGTGCTACCAATAATGTACTGCATACTCTGTTTCATATTCTGTTTCATATTGGCACTCCTGGGCAAAAGGCTTGACAGATATAACCATGGACCTCACTTTGCAAACATCTCAAAACTGCTACTACTAGCATGGCACAAGAACATAAAAAGACTTTGATTAATCAATTACCATGTGATTCTCATCTTCCTCATCCTCATCCTCTTCCTCTTCCTCTACCTTCTCTTCCTCTTGTTCTATCTCTGTCTCCAAAATAGAGCTGGATATTTGCAATCTTGCTAATTTTGTGTCAAAGAAATGTCAAGATCATCTTCATGATCTGGGTACAAGATTATATAGTGCAGGAGATGCAACCTTCTGATTATGCCTTTCCTTCCTTGGAGGTGGTTTTCTCTTGTTTTTACTCTTGCTGCTAAGCCTTTTGTAATCTTGCATGTCTTATTTGCTGTGCTGTCTCTATCTTCTTTCTTTTTATAGTGTGTTTTCCATTGTACCTCCAAAATGCCTCCTTCAAAAACCTCTCTTGACTTTAGCAGGCATTGGGAATTTTGTGTATATTGCTTCTTGACCTTCTTTGGCTCTTTTCCTAATCTTTCTATCTTATAGTATTTTGGATTTGTATGAAAGAAAAAAGGAACCATTCTTGAGGAGCCATATATGTCCTTTTCTTTTTTGAGTTGCAGGCTCACTTCCAGGTAGAGATGCATAAAGATACTCTCCAGGGCATTATTGAGATAGAACTCCTCTAGTTCAGAATATCCATCCAAAAGTTGATCATATATTCAGCCAGATAGCCAACTCCTGGTTCCAAGAAGGATAGCCATTGGGAGCCCTTGAGTGGTTGTACCTTCTGCATTGAAAAGAAGATTTTCTTTCTCTGAGAAAACATCATGGAATGTGGGCCTCAACATCCATGTGCAACATTATTATCATTTGTATAGCATGCTCCAAAACTTTTGTTAAGCAAAGTTTTATCAATACTTGCAGGATTCTAGCATTTCATGGCATCAGAAAGACAAGTTGGAGAAGGAAAGATGCCTTTCACTTCTTTGTCACTGATCATAAGCCATATTTGTGTTAGTAAATGTGCAAAAGAGTTGAGCAATCACTGCAGGGGTATGATGCAGGGCAAGAGGCATAGACCAGTCCTTGAGTATTAGAAGGGGATTTGCTGCAATGGCATTCCTAAGAGCTGTCCATGTTGGATTAGGCCCAATAGGAAATATAGCAGTTTGATCAAAGGGATCTTATAGGGTTTGTCTTTCCTTAGCAAGTGCCTTGTTCTCATTGTGATTTAGTATTGAGTCTCATATGCTGAAGAACCCAAAAGTCATCTATCTCTTGCACTACATGCAAACAAGGAGTGGAGATCACTGACAGCTCTTGTGCAAAGAAAATATGAGAGCTGTGAAGAGAAAGTTCATAAGTGCAAGTGACTTCCTCAGATGAAACCCCAAGACAATTTGAGTAGATATGGTTTACTACATCATGTGATTTAGGATGCCTGTGATGATACCAAGATTTGGTGGATTGAGTTTTCTCAGCTGAATCTGTGCTCTTTCAATCTCCTCTATACATTTTGCAAGGAAATTAAACCGAAGATTTGAGAACAGCCAGAGCACAGGTTTGGAAGCCATATATTCCTTTGCCTAAGACAATTCATTCATTCAAATCCAATTTCTGGATTAGGATATATATAATATTTTGCTCACCCTAGATATGATGTCTCTCAACAAAATCTGTGCTGCCTTCCCACTCACTCTATATTCATTTTTGGCTTTTCAAAGGATATTGACTATGTTATAGCATTCCTTGAGATATGCTGTGGTTATATAATATGCCTTAATATCCTCTGCAAATGTTGGCCAGTTGTTGTAAGATTTTATGGCTTCATACTAAAGATTGTATGTGTTTCAGAAAGCAACATGAGTTTGAAGAGCCTGTTCTTCTGGCATTTCAGCTTGAAGTGAACCATAATTGTAAAGCATACAATAATGATGTATACTCCCTTTGTTGAAGTCACATGTAGCATATGATTCCTTCAAGGCATCATGCCTTCATAGGCCCACCACAGAAACATCTGACTTTGGTGTCCAGGAGATTCCAATATCAAGAATCAGCTCCCCATTATCACAATTGAGCATGTGTGCCCAGTTCAGACCACTATTATTCACTCTCTGTGGTAATAATTATTACAACTCAAAACCAAAACTTGTACTCAATAAAATTAGTCTGAATAGAGCTCATTTCAACGATTCTTTTGAGCCTAAAACCATGAAAAACAGCAAAGCAGTTGTTGAGAAATAAAATGAAAAAAAAAAAAAAAAAAAAAATTGTTTTATTTATTTGATGATTTTTAAAACAATTTTAAATTAGGTTATAAACATTCTAAATTGATTGAAATACTACCAATATCATATAAATTGATATTCAAATAGGCAATTCTATTAGGGAAAGAATGGGACTCCATGTCTGAATTCAGACATCAAAATTATTGATAAGGGTCATATGATCCATGATGCTAATAGTAAGATCAACACATCTATCTTGTTATCTCATACTACCTAGACTTTCAGAAACCCTGAAGTTTGTCCATTTGACCACTGTATCATCCAAGGACCATGCTGATGGCAAGCAAAAGAAAGACAAGAAAGATGGTGATGAGGCTTGTTTGGCCAAGCCCCAGCTGAAGAAAATGAAGACCAGCAATTGGGGTGCAGCTTCCCAGTTGAAGGAACCAGGAAACAAAATAGGCAAGCATGTATTCACTGTCTACCTGCAGGTGTGGTCTACAACTATCACAACAACTGAATCTCTATGGGCCAGGAAGAATGTGAAATCCACCACCAGCACAATATCCATGACAAAGGATCCATTCAAGTTCAACACATCATGTTTATTCCCAGAGTTTCACTTGAAAATTGCTGAAGCTCTTCCTTGCCATGAAACACTTCTGCTAGTGTCAAGACTCAAATGGAAGTTCAAAAAGGAGGCTCAGAGTGCCCCAAGGAAGAAAATAGCTGACAATGCAGGATTTGAAGTGCTCATTGATGCAGTCATTGAAGACAAAAGTAACTGACAATATTGTCATATGGCTGCATTTACCTAAGCCTATGAAGAATGAAGAAGTGTGTTATCGAGAGTTGCATCTTGCTGCTAACATTTATTTTGTAGGATTGGAATACTGAATGTTCTGATTATATTGATCATCCTTTGATTTTGATGAGGAAGTCAAGCAAACACCAAAGGGGCTCATTGGTAAGTGCTAATATGCCATGGCATGCCATATTTTAGCCACTGCATCAATAGGCTGGTATGATCAAAACAGAATGCAGTGGCAGCAGCACACTATCCTATTGGCAACATACTGGAATTCCTAGACAAACAAATCAGGAAGAATGAGACTACAGGCAGCCTTTTCAAGCTTACACCACCAAAAATAAAATTATAGATGAACTCAATTGTAAGTTATTATGATTTTTATTGAATTTGAGTTCTACTTAGATGCCTAAAGGCCAGTGGAAGGGCAGATATCTCAGCACCCCCAACAGGTCCCCAATTTGCTGAGGACAAGCAAATAAAAGTCAACTTGAATGGCATTTCTGGGCCAGCTCTACAAAACAGCAGCATGATAGCTCCAACCCACTGCTAATACCCTCTACTTTCCAAGGATATGCTCCACCAGCCACTGGTGCTGGTTACCCATTCTGCCTGCCACACTATAATCCCATATATGGTGCCACCTGGCTACACACACCCATATGCACCACCTGCACCTGGGCTTATCCCCACAACTTCTACTGTTACGGAACGATGGAGACGGTCCCCCACTCCATACCCTGAGGCGCTGGACGCGCCGTCTTTTTCTTTCTCTTCAGGATCTTTCACGGACATGCAGGACGACTTCTCGAGCTCTCTAGCTTGGGGAGATTCTTTAGACGTCTGGTCAGCCTCACCCCCGCTGCCGGACAACCAGGAGAACGTTCCCCCGGGGAACGAGGAGTGGTTTACCTGGGACGCCCAGGAGTTGTACGATTACGTACGAAGGCGTGAGAACTTGTTCCCTTTCAATTTGGAATAAGTTCTCCTTTTCCTTTTTCTTCTTCTTTTATTTATTTTCATTGATCTTTATTGGATATACTCGATCTATTCCACAGTTACTGTCAGTTACCTAACCACCCTTCCCGCTCCACACAGCATCCGCCGGTTTAGGTATTATTTCCCTTTTTCCGATAGATCTCATATATCCTCTTTCGATCCTTTAGGTAATTCTCTCACAGTCATGGGAGGATTCCCATGCACTGCCCTTCCCCTTTCTCCATAGGCAGTGCATGCCGTCAATTACGGTATTTACGTTTCACTCTTATATCTCCTTTTACGGATGCTCTTCCATTCCCTGCCTCTCTTATGGCAGGTAGTATTCCGAAACCCCCGCGGGGAATAAGTTCCCATCTTATTCCCCATTTAGTATAAATAGCGCCCATGTACCATAGAGTTTCACTAGTTAGATTCTACGCAATCCAACGTGGAGTCGGCTGTACCTTTGAGCGAAGAAGGTTCTTCGTTCATCGAGAGAGTTCTTCTGAGACATTGTCTCAATCACCGCTATATCGTCTACACGCTAGGCACCCGCGCCAGAGCCAATATTCTTACCGGATTCATCCATCGCTGCCCCCGTCTCGGCTACGTCGACCATCTCGTTGCCAAGCGCCTCGGACTTCACATACTGTGTTCTGTATCATCTACCCTGACACCAGCATTGCCAGATATAGCCATGCTTTCCACATCACATATAAATATTATCATTGGACCTTCTCTTGACACTGTATTATCTTAATTGCACAAACTGTACAATACTATACTGCTATTATGCTGCCTGTGGCTTCATTGAAGTGAGGCAACTGGATCTTCAAGCTGGCATAATTGGTCACCATGCTGGTGGATGTATGCCTTCACTATTTAAATAGTTACAATCATAATTATTCAAAATAGTTAAAATCATATGTGCAACTATGCATCAGAACAAGTTGATAATATACAAGTGCTAAAAGATTCCTCAAATTTGAAGTGAGGTCTGGCAAAGTAGGAAGATAAATACAGTAGCAGACAGCCTGAAAACTTCAGATAATGAGTCTACAAAGTAAATTGCCAAACAGACCCTGCACCCTCAACCAGCTCTGTGAGGTTCAAGGTTGTGGTGGATGTAACAATTATTCAAGTACAAGTACCAATCATTGGTTCTGGGAATGGGTTCATAAATGGTAGCTGTAAGATGGCATTACCATTCATTAGTTACATAGGTTTTGTTATGATTCATCCCTGGGGCATAGCTGAGTAGCATCTGGACTACTCTTTTTCCTTGATACCTTTTACCTTGACTTACTTGTATCACTTCTTAGATGAGTCTATTTGCATTCCATGTGGATATGCTCCATTTCCCTTGACTTATCTAGTCTTTTGCCATTCACACTTACCTGATTCCCTTTTGTCATAGACATTCCCTTTGATCCAATTACTCATTGTATATCTGTCATGGATGAGTTATTCTTATCTCTTATCTTGGTTCAACCCTTGACCCTTCTGACCCATCCATTCCATTATTATCTCGGCTTATCCATTCTTCCTGGCTTAGCCCTTGATCTCAGATCACCTTCCATTCTTCTGGCTAAGTCAGCACTTCTTTGATGTTCCATTACATTCCTGGACATTCTGATGACTCGTCACCATGACTCATCATCAGTACCCTTCACCCTGTTTCCTTTCTCGTACTACACAGCCGCCTTCCCTGATTACTACATATAGCAGCTTCCTCTGTACTATAGTTCCCCATCTTAGACCTCCCTTGCATAATTCCCTACCATTCTTCCTTCCATGATCTCTTGACACCTCTGTAACTCCTCTACTCCTATGAATCTATCATATACCCTACATCCTCGTCATCTGTCTGTCCCAAGACATCCACCTGTCACTTCTTTGAAAACTCCTGATCTTCAGCAACATCTCTGATTGCCGCCTTGCTGAAGCTCTTTCCATCCTGAACATCGGTGATGTTCCTCAGTTACCTCTTCTCTTGTCACATCACTGTTTCCCCTTGATTACTGATGGCCCTCTTATTCCTGATCTCCTGCCATCCGGCCATCCTCCTATATGTATCTGGCAGTATCCTCTGCCTTCCACATCTATAGCAATATCCATCGCTCCCCCTGGTCCCTGGTGATGTTCTTCTACTTCCTCATCCATCACCATCCCTCTTGTCTATCCTTAGAATTTACCTTTGCCCTTCCCTTCTCCCTCGTTTCCCATCTCTGTGTAGGGATATAAGGGCTACGCTTGGACCTACCCGGTACAAGTGTAACAGTCATCTGCTTGCCTCAGACATCCCACTGTCATTCCAATGAAAGACCTTCTCCCATCAGCAAGTATTCCCTGAACAACCTTATCCCTGGTTGCCTTGCTGAAAGTCTATCCTGACTATTGGTGATGTTCCTCTATCTCCTTCTCCTTCATCACATCACCAATCCCTCGACTACTGATGACTTTCCTTAATACTGATCCTTGTCTCCAAGTTATCTCTTTGACTGTGCTATGGCCACTCTCCTAGCCTAGTCAACCCCATGACAATATCCATTGTATTCTCCGATCCCCAGTGATGTTCCCTTTAACACTTGCCCATCACCGCCCTCCTTCTCCTCTGTCCACTTCCTAGAACTTACCTCCACCCTTTCCTTCCTTCCTTGCCTTTGTCCTCCGAGTAGGGATATAAGGGCTACACTTGGACCTACCTGGTTCAAGCATAACACTGCCATTCCTAAGTGAGGAATGCAGCAAGACTTATCAGAACATCCTGGACTTCTATCAGTCTCCTGTCTACTGTTGAGTGACAGCCAGAACTTGGTGATATCTTTGTGTCTAGGATCTATACCTGTAGATCGCGTCACAGTGCCAGTCCTTGAGTGCCAGGATGATGGCGAGTAATTCTTTGTCATGGATATCATAGTTGCACTCAGCTGGGGCAAAGGTAGAGGATCAGTAGGCACATGGGTGGAGATCCCCATTGCTATCTTTCTGCATGAGTACTGCTCCGGCGGCTGCTAATGACACATCTGTCATCAGCCAAAAGGGTTTTTGAGAGCTGGGGTAGCATAGGATTGGGGCCCAGAGGAATAATCTCTTCAGGGAATGAAACACATTGTCCACCTTGGGGGACCAGTTGATACGGAATGCAGAACATGAAGTCCAAGCTTCTGAGCAATGAGCTGATCAAATGCACCTAGGTTGGGACCAAACCTTAGGCACACTGCTAGAATAGACTCTCTTGCAGCTACGGCCTTGTGGAAGATGATGAGGTGATAATTCAGGGTCTGCCTGATGAGGACACTCTCAAGGAAAGGTAAACCATCCACCTTTCCAAGGTGCAGCATAAACTTCACATAAGGTTGCGTAGAATTTAGCTAGAGAGCTAACTATAATACAAAGGCACTTATATACTGAATGGGGATAGGTATGGGAATATACTTCCATAAGGAAAGGTTTCCTGAATGGAAGTAAGATTCACCCCCTTTGGGAGTGAAGAATGGAAAGTGTCCTAAAAGGTTGGTTGAAATGGAAACATGCACTGCCTATGGAGAAAAGGGAAGGGCAGTGCATGGGAACTTCTCTCTATTCGGAAGAAGCTCCAAACCTAATCTCTAAATAGGATACATGAGTCCTGTTACGATTCGTCCCTGGGACATAGCTGAGTGCTACATGGACTACTCTTTTCCTTTGATTTCCTTTACTTTCGACTTACCTATTGATCCCTAGATGAGTCCTTTATCTTCCATGCGGATATGCTCCGTTTCTCTGACTCATCTAGCTCTTGCCATTCTTGCTTACTCAAATCCCCTTTGTCATAGACATTTCCCTTTGATCCGATTACTCAGTGTACATCAGTCATGGATGAGTCATTCTTATCTCTTATCTTGGTTCAACCCTTGACCCTTCTGACTCATCCATT
>JBBPJU010001328.1:0-12508 GCA_038088875.1 Austroboletus festivus | reverse complement strand
ACATACCACCACTCTGACGACACCGAGGTCCTTCTTGGATCGCCATTCGTATAGAGGATCCTTCTCTGTCGCAGTGCCTCGCAGGCAAAGCCTATCCCCTCATTCACGGCAAATGAAAATCTTCGTTTTCGCCTTCTCCGATGTTTGGTAACATCGTGTTCCACTAGGACGGTCATCTTCAAGACGATCTATCCACTATACTCTGCTTATGATATGCACACTGTGCCCATGAGTTGCGTGTACCTACTTTTGTGTTTACCGTTCCATATTTTCTGGTCGGCGTCATGCCAGATCCTATATTTAACAGTTTGGCGGCTTGTCCGGACAAAAATGTCGACGGCGCATCTGGGTCCCAGTTTAGGATTTCACGCGCTCTTTTGGTCTCCCTCAAGCTGATTTCTGCTCCGACGTCGGATCAGGCCTCAGGCTGGGCCCAGTATCACGCTTTTGTACCATTCTCGCGTTTTAAAGCCCCTCGCACACCGAACGCCTACACTACCTGAAGATAAATTATGATGCCCCCCAATATTGAAAGCTAATCGACGTCAGGCCCGTCAGCATCCAAGTCAGTCTACCCAACACCACGGTGCCTTCCCCATCTTGGGAACAATACAATGGCATCGTTCACTTCTGACTCTGCATCCTCCAGAACCCTGTATAGGTCGAGATCAGTGCCTGTGAGTTTAATTCTGGTGACTGTCGCCTTGGGCGCAGATAGGGGGACGCAAAGGAAAGAAGTCAAAGTGATAGATGCAAATTGCTTGCACCGGAAGGCCGCCCGGAACTCCTGTAAAAACGCTTCTGGACAGCCAGGTGAGAAACAGAGCTGATACACGCTGCATTTCGGCAGATATCCAGATTCTGGATTCATGAGAGAAGACATGGGAAATAAAATATTCTTTTCCCAAGGGAGTGGTATTTGGAGGAATGAATGACACGGTAAAAGCGGATGGGATAGCGAGTGCGGAAGAGCGAGCATCACGAGTTGCCTTGGGGAGCTTTTTGCCGGGATCGTAGATCTCTTTTCTTTCAGATCCATTCACTTGAATTAACAGGAGGTGGATTGGCAAGGTCTATAAACCCCCAGACTCCAGAGTCGTGTTCATTAAGAATGTCGTACTTTAGACGGGGCGACATACTGTAACTCATTTTCTTGCTCTGGAAACACCAAGTCAACATCGCCGATACATGCTATCGACCTGAGTCACGACCTCTGCTGACCGGTCGAGGTGAGACCCGTTGGCCACCGGTATGACTATCGGGACAGCGGCCCAGGGTTAGAGTTCAGATCTGGACCTGCCCTGCATCATGTCAGAAAACCGTCCGGACCGGTAGCTTGGCTTTCGGGCTCATTGTATTTTGCCCAGATCTGGATCTGGGCCTTACTTGAAGGACATGCCTGGATTCTTCAGCGCCTCATACCGATTCGGTAGTAGATGAATTGCAGTGACGTGACTCTGATAGGATTCTTCTGTGTCTAGATGCGGGGCCTATTTTTCGGACCTGCCTGTGCGAGAAAGTAGGAGCGCCGCACAGTACATTTCGGGCGTCAACTAGACAGGTGCACCGCATGACCATACAGCTTTCCTGGGTCGGGGCGATAAATGTAGTAACTATAGCGTTTTTTTTTCTACAGTAAGAAGACGGTCCAATACGCTCAGTGGTAAATAGCTCGACGCCGGCATCCGTTCGGTCGATGACTCCGACTCGTCCGACAATGAGGTGCACTGGTACAGGTACAAAGGGACCCGTATCTGTCGAACACCCGATATGAACAGCAGTTGAATGACGCCTTCGCAGGTCGCCCTCTCCGAATTGTCCGATTAGCCCTGGATACAATCACAACAATTTTCTTACAGCACGACCATGTACGCCCGAAACTTTGTCCCGCTCGTCGGTCCCATGAAAAAAAAAATTTCATGGTATGGAAGTCGAGAAGCGATGGAACGTCATGCCAATCGTGCCGTACCTTCGCATCACGGCCTAAGATCTGTCAGGTCGATTCATACTTATCGTCCAATCACCACTTATCACAGTTCATATGGTTGAGCTGCAAGCGATCCAAGTTGAGAGATAAGCCATCAAGCCGAGGAGCCGGGTGAGTAAAATATATGGAATTCGTAGGTCAGTATCTACTGTAAACCGAAAGCGGACGTGGAATAAAAAAGGGATCGCTGCTCCCAAGCGAGATAACTGTCATCCGACGTCGCATCAGACAGCCACACGCTCATCACTGCATGTCAGAGGCCATCGGACTCCCTTCCTCGTAGTCTATCTATATTTATTAACTCTATCATTCCGCGAGACTTTCTTATCGTCCAACCGGGTTTCCGTGACTATGATTTCTACAGAATTCCATATACGTGCCACACTGATAGGGCTTTTGTTTCTATTGAATCGCAACGCTGTCTAATCGCTCGTCAATACCCCAGACACTTCCGGGAGTATTACTGTATGATTTGGCGCGAAATTCACAAGGGGCGCTTCACAACACCGACTTATTACGCGGAGGAGCTATCGTGTTAACCAAAAACCTCCGATCGAAAGGCGGTCCTCCTTCCAGTGTTTTGAGAAATGGTTCTTGGACGTTCTTCCTCATATGCCTCTGAGTTATCTGTAATGACGGATGGCAGCTATTCGTCATATGAATCATCTCTCTTGTCTACCCCCAATACGTCTCCAGATTGCTCACCGAGGCCTACCCCTTTCAGGCAAGAGAACCAGGGCTTATTCTTCCTCCCTTTCTTTCCTGCGTCTCTGGATGATCCAACCAGAAATGGACCAAGTCTACCCATGATTTTCCCCCAGCTCCCCGACAATGTAACGCCGCTACGGGTAGCAGAAGCGGTACATATAGCGTTCTATGATGGTCTTGACAAGAAAGCTCACTAGATTTGAACCAGGACAGCGAAACACCCGACAACTGGGTCAAAAGAGTAGGTTCCCTAGACTAGCCGCGAGGACATACTTACAGACCGCTCTTTTAGAACCCCGACCTTATTCGGCTGACAGGAAAGCACCCGTTCAACAGTGAGGCGAAACTTTCCACCCTCTTCAGCGCAGTGAGTATATCCTCTATATCCCCTGACAACCATTGAGCAAATGGCGTTGGCCGCTAGGGTTTCTTGACACCGGCTCATCTTCATTTTGTTCGCAACCACGGTGCCGTTCCTCGTGTTAACGAGGACGCGGCGCGAAAGTGGACCGTACGCATTCACGGCCTCGTACAACGAGAGGTCACCTTTACGGTTCAGCAGCTGAGCCAGCTTTTCCCCATTGTGACGCTCCCCGTTACCTTTGTCTGCGCTGGAAACCGACGAAAAGAGCAAAACGTGGTTCGGAAGACCCTCGGATTTAATTGGGGATCGGGCGCAGGTGCAGGTTAAATAACCTAGCTTGGGGTACACACTAATGCACTCCCGTTTCAGTATCCACGGCCCTCTGGACCGGGGTATACCTGGCAGATGTCTTGGAATACGTGAGACCCCTGAGGGGGGAAGCGAAGCATGTTATTTTTGAAGGTGGAGACAGCCTACCCAACGGTCCTTACGGGACCTCCCAACGGCTATCACGGGCTACGAATAGAGACAGGGGAATGCTCCTAGGTAAACAACTCTGCAATTGGCATTGTCAGTTAGAGCTGAAGCACTTGTCGTAGCATGGGCCATGAATGGTTTGCCTCTCGAGCCTGATCATGGATTCCCGATGAGGCTCGTTGTCCCCGGGCAGATTGGAGGTCGATCCGTCAAGGTACTGTGCACCGTCGTCAACATCGTACTGTAGTTATGGCTGAGAGAACCCATCTTCTTCAAGTGGCTAAAACGAATCGAGGTCAGCGATCACGAAAGCCAACATCATGTGTGTACCAACACCTTTGCACAATGATATCGACTGACACATCCTTGCAGTTACACTTCTGGGTAAGAGAGGGTGATAAGCCATGGCTTTACCAAGGTCGCGTGCTCACTTTCCTATTCCAAGGATAACAAGCTTTTGCCTGCCCAAGTCATGCCCGATCAGGCACGCGCAGAAAGGCAATGGTGGTATGACCCTAGGTCAGTTGACATCCCTTGACAGCCATCTTTTAGATTAACGCGACTTACTGATAATGGTAGATACATCATTACGTTAGTGTTGATAAAGCTAGCACTTTTTTTGCACCTAACTATCGAGCAGCGAGCTAAACGTGAACAGCGCAATTACCAAACCGGACCACGACGAGAAATTGATCATAAGCAAACACTCGGAGTCAGACGGCATTTACACCATTCGTGGGTATGCGTATGGTGGTGGGGGTCGCCGGGTGACTCGAGTGGAACTTTCATTAGATGAAGGTGCAACGTGGACCTTGACGGAGATGTAGGAAATCATTTTCGTTACCATTTCGCGCACTCACTCATGGATGTAGTGAATACCCTGAGGATTACTTCCGCGAGCTATGCCACACGGACCCGGTCTATGGAACTCTCGACTTGACAGCAAGAGATACTTCTTTGTAAGCTGAGATCGCACAATGCTTTTCAAAAAGTCTTACATAAAACCGTAGCTGCTGGTGCTTTTGGAGTTTCGACGTCAAACACAGTGCTTTAATGGAGTGCGATGCGTTAATGATCAGATCAGCAGACGAAGGGGGGGCCATACAGCCACGGGATATGTAAGTGGCAAATACCCTTAGCATTCTTTCGATACTCACCCACAGACAGGTATTGGCATGCGCTAGGCATGTTGAATAACTGGTACGTACGAATTTGAATCGGATAAGCTCACCAGCTGAGAGATATTGACAGGTGGTTCAGAGTTGCCGTAAACAAGATTGAAGACGATAATCAAGTTGTGTTGCATTTTGAGCATCCGGCTCCCGTCGGAAGTGCAACTTTAGGTTGGATGGAGGTCAGTAAGAGATGCGATCAGATGCTCCAGGCAGCAACTCACCCATCCCAGCGAATGAAAAAAGCAGGACAAGACATTGAGAAACCGGTCTTCGGAAAGAGCATATCGGAAGAGAAACCGACAGACACAAAGCCAAGGACTGAGGAAATACCTTTGACGAAACCGGGCATTACCAGGAAGATCACATTAGAAGAGTTCAAGAATCAAGATCGAAAGCAGCCATGGTTCGTCGTTAACGGAGAAGTGTATGATGGAACACCCTTCTTGCATGATCATCCCGGGGGTGGCGATTCCATCCTTCTCGTTGCTGGCGAAGATGCTTCAGAAGACTTCTTTGCTATCCACTCGGCGGAAGGGAAGGCAAAACTGGCGCAGGCATGTGAATCCCAAAGTACTGGTGACATTCCCTGACGTAAGTATCACAGTTCCATATTGGAACATTAGAGAAGTCGAAGGCAGACGTCCCCGAAACAAGCGCTCAGACAGCCGATGGTCCATTCCTAGACAAAACTAAGTGGAAAGACGTCAAACTGACCAGAATCGTGCAAATAAACCATGACACTTATCAGTATCGGTTCGATCTGCCCAGAGAAGATCAGCCCCTCGGACTTCCCGTGGGCCAGCATGTATTTGTGCGACTCAAGAGAAAAGACACTGGAGAATTGGTTCAAAGAGCATACACGCCTGTCTCGCAGCAGGGAGCAGTTGGTTTCATCGAGTTACTGGTCAAGTTCGTTTCGCTCGTTTAATTTAAGAATGTCGCTGAAAACAGAGTAGACTATACCTGGCGTCGAAAGACTTTCCCATAGGGGGTAAAATGACGACGGGGTTCCATCAACTCGCACTCGGTGATAATGTGCAACTGAAAGGACCACTCGGATCGTTTATCTGGAATGGACAAGGTCTCGCCAGCTGGAAGGGACTTGGTAGGAAGGTCAAAGAAGTGGGAATGATATGTGGAGGAAGTGGTGCGTAGCATCAAAACACAAGAGGTATCGCGTCGTTGACCAACAGGACTAGGGATCACGCCGATTCTTCAGGTCCTGCGGAGCATCTTCCTCGACACGTTGGATACAGAGACCAAGGTGTGGGTGATAAGTGCGAACAAAACGGAGCAAGATATTCTTTGCCGAGAAGAGCTCGATAGCTTGTACACAAAACATGGCCCACAGCGTTTGAAGTTGTACCACGTCATTGGGAATGCACCAGCTGGGTGGAGGGGTGGAATTGGCCGGATTAATGACGACACACTGAAAACACACATGCCCCGTCCTTCCGAGGAGGGCATGATTTTAGTGTGTGGACCCGAACCGATGATTAAATATGCCGTGAAACCGGGCCTACAAGCGGCGGGCTGGGATATCGAGAAGTATTTGGTAGTGTTCTGAGCGGTGTATCACTAGACTGTATGAGGTTGAATACGCTACGTACCATGAGGACATACTGGCATAACCATGTAACAGTGAACCCACAAATCTCTGAATTGCGCGATGCAAAAATGCGTTGATGCCTCAAGTGGTGTTGAGGACAGGTCCGCACGGGTTCGATATCGCGATTCGAGGTGATGGTAAGAAAGAGCGGAAAAGGGCGTCCTCGATATTCTTTTTCCGAGTACCCCCGCGCCTATCATCGGTAAGAGATTCAGCGTGGTAGACAGGGATGCCGTTCTGGAATAGATTTGAAGTCCATCGGAAGACGCTGAAGACAACGCTCAGGACAGCGCTCAGAGGTTTACATTGATCAACTAGCGAACAGCAAACGAGCCCCCTTGTCATCGTGACTTGGACCGCTCGCGATGATGTTTGCCCTTCGTGTGAAGAGTTCGAGTTTGCAATGCGAACGATCAGGTACTCAATGAACTAATCCATTTATTAGCCATTCGGACATGTGACCTGGCATGTAAGCTTTCTATCTGCTTGGCCACTGGGCCGGCGTACGTTCTGGAAATAGTAGCTTCAGAATAGCAGCTTCAAGCAATCTTTGAGAAGCTATCCGCGGGGTTACGAAAAGCTCAGCGACCCGTCTCAGCTCCGACTAGCTTTCATTGAGCTTGACCAGCGGTCAAGGCTTGTGACAGCGTATGAAGGAAACGCGTACGGCTACCACAATGCACCACTTGGCTACTGAAGTCGAGGCGATTGCCCGTGTCATCTCATTCGAAATAAGATGATCTTCTCAGTTGTGAAGCTCTCTTCGCGTGGTGGCCTGGGGGTTCGAACTTCCTGCCGCCCCTCTCACCTTATATCTTAGGCATCCAAGGGTGCGACCAAGCTAGTTATTATTGTTTTTACTCTTTGTAACAAGCGACCCGAGGAAAGGTGGTGGTTCCTACCTTGAGAGTCTGGGATAGATGTTCTCCCTTGTGTATACGTTGAAATACAAAAGGGGATTGGGATTCCAGTTCCAGACAATCTTAACGTTAAGTACCCTTGAAGGGCCCACATGTCCCATGCAGCAGCGCACCAATCCCATCATACGATCGCCAGAGCAGTGGCGTATACGAGGCCAATGGGCCTATGGCCCAAATTACATATCCAAATTGGCTCCTATCGTGGCGTCATTAACAGTCTCTCAGAATTTAGACAGGTCTGAAATCGCTCGCGCAGGTGGCAAGACTAAAGATTTTATCCGCAAAGAATGCGGAAATATATGTAAGGAGTGTTGACAAAGTTCATGGGAATGCACCGCTTCTCAATCGAAAACGCGAGGCATGTCCAGGACAAGGTAACTATGCAAAGTGAGCTTCCGCGAGAGTGCCTTGAGAACATACGGTAAATACACAGAATTCGCCACTGACCATCTTCAGCCGCGTGGGTCCAACTGACATCAAACAAAGGAACGTGGTGATGGTGAATACAACACGCTGAACCGGTTCTTAGAATAGTTCTAGCCAATAGGCATGAAATCCCCTGTCCGCCAGCTCCGCGAGCGACGATTAATACTCCCTTATCAACGCGTGGGTCCCGGGGGTCCTCGACAACTTGAAGATACATACAAACGTCGTCTCAGCCAGTGCTGGTAACATGTAATCTCGAATACAATTCTTAACCGAGGCCGACGAGGTTGTATGATGCTCGCAACAGAGTCGAGCACACAGGTTCCTGCATTCATCCTTACGAAAATCACGCGATAAACAGATTGACCACCGGAGGGGGCCCAAAGAGAACACAACAGTCATATACGGCAGCACTGAACTTACGAAGCTGGTGTGGGTATCGCAGGAACGCCCTTTATCATGAACTTGACTCGACGCATCCAGTGAGTGGTACCGTAGAGAACCTTTTCGAACAAGCTTTCATCCCTGTCAATGACCCGAGAACGTAGCTTCCAGTCACTAAGACCGGTCTGAATCGTACGAAACCTTTCTACGACTTCATCCATGGTTGGACGTTTTGATGGATCTTCTTCAACCATATCCGGCTACCAACGATTCCATGAACTCAAAACCATGCTTCGGCTAGAGCCACTCAGCGCCGGTTCTCATTTTCCATTGAAATCACTTACTTCGATGAAGTCTTTTTTGATCATATTGCCAATATAGAAAACATCAGTGGGGAACGGATTGCAAGGTTCGTTGGATTTATGAAATTCAGGGACTTCCTTATCACCTCCCCAAATGGGGGGTTCCAAGGGTTCGACTATGGAGGGATCATAGCGACGGGACAAACCGAAATCAATCCAAAAGTACTTTGGGGGCCCTAAGGTCCGAGTTCGAAATCGTGCTCGACCAGAAAAGTCTCGCTTCATTTCGAAATTGACAGGATGAAATGCATCGATGTAAAAGCTTGTCGAGTCCACCATGAAATTTCCTGATGAACAATCTCTGAGGGAGCATGAGTCACGGAAGTGCGTCCCAAACGGATTTACAGACCGATGAGCAACACGATGCTTGTGCATGAATTGTAGACCCTGTACAAACTTCTGAGCATCTCCGAATTGCAGCTCAAATCAACCCACTTCAAAAAGCTGACGAAAACAATCTGCGGCCTTCCCAACGGTTTCAAATGGAGGATGTGCATAACCCATAAGAAGCGGCATAACGATGATGGTCGTATTAGAATCATCAGGGACGTGAAAGACGTCATAAATTGGGACGCAATGATTGCCACTTGCTCCAGCCAACGGCGACGAAGAGAATAACCGGCCAATTTCGACTTCGAAAAGGTAATCGGATTTTTTCACCAATTTCAAAACAACATACTTGCCGTCTGAGAGGCGAGTAGCGTCAAGTAAACGGCTCGGGGACCATAGTCTCCGTGAATGAAACTTTACTAAAATCAAAGCATCAAGAAACATACCATGCTGGACGACCAGCCTCGCATGAGAAAAAGTGTTTCTAGCTATCAAGCCATGAAGGTCCTCAATCTGGCAAGTAACGTTGCCGAAGAAGATATCCGCGATCCTTGAGCCAGCCAAAGCATTGGTGCCATCACAATTCATCTTTAGAAAGTCGACCCTGGAGATACGAGTGGTCCGGAGCGGCACCGAACGTTTTGGGCCCCAAGTCCAATCGGTTTCCCAAAGCTTTGCGTTGTTCGGCATCCTAGTAGTGTTCTTCTTAAGGGTGAACATCGTCGTGGTTTATGGCCTCTGGCAAAATAAGTCCGAGTATTCATGGATGAACTCTCAGGGATTCTTAGTACGTGCGCGGATTCGAATCTCCGCCGGAAGTAAGTACATTCCGCAGAGTTAAATACTTAACTACTCTTCCTGCTGACGGGTTTGTTTACCACGAAGATACTATAAATTATGACCCAGGTGATCATTCAGAGTACTCTAGATCCCACCCTCTTAACCATGTCTCCTGAAAAGGTCACAAAAAAGTCACAACTATTTGGCTACCCGAAGCGTTGGGACTATATAATAGATTCAGCAAGATCCCCCTGTCATTGGCGCGCGTACGAAATGGAGCATTACACGATGGGGCAACTCACGACGAAGCATCTACGCATAATTCGTATGCTGTCAGCAAGCAAGGCTGTTGATCTCGAAGTGTAGGATGACGCGATATCCCGACACAATGAGTGAGTAACTGGCTCATAGTAGCGTTTGTTTGATGAACAACCCCGATCATGAAGCTTAACGGAGGAGTTAGAGAGACTGGAAAAGGCTTCCAAATCGACCAGTGTTTTCAATCTTGTAAAACGCTTGGAAATACGGCGCGATACGCAACAGCTAGTTAAGCATGGATATCGTCCCTTTGTGGCCGTCGAGGTGAATGATTTCATGTCCCTTCAAACTGACTTGGACAATGAACTCGAACAAATCAGACGGCTTCCGACAAATTAACTCAAGTACACATCGGTACGGTAGAAGATACCAAAGGTGATTTTCACTTCTTTCAGTTTAGTGATACAGCCTCACAGTGATATTATCAGAGGGAGACCTTTCCATGGATGTAGAGATCGCTATTGCTGAAGAGGATATGGAACACCTAAATGGTATGTTTTCTACGCTACCACTCACGCGTGTGTGGCCACAAACTCAGAAGACACGCTTCCTCATGTAGGTGCGGAAGCACTGACTATTCGATTAGATAGAGAAGATGGAGACAGCATTTCCAACCAGAGCTACTATACAGCCTCGGAGTCGTTGATATCCATATGCCCCACTCCTGACAGTACCGAAGAAGCGTCAGAAACATCTACTACACCTACGCCGGAAGTTTCTACTAACGCTCCTATGTCGGAGCCGCTATCACCGACAAGCATTGTCTGCTATATCTACGCACCAATCCACATCTCGCAAGGAAACTTCCAATCACCAACAATAAACGTGGGCGGGCATCGAAATAGCGGTGGTCAGTCGGTCTTTCACTCAGGTGTTTCGCCGCTGAAACGCATACTCAGGCATAAACCATACGACCCCCATACCTCCATAGCCTATGTAAGTCACGATGAAAAAAACATGCATGTGTACTCACGTGTACACCCTTCTGGTGCACCAGACTTTTTGTTCAAACACTTCGTTCGGCTAGCTTGGGACTCGTGATAGAGATGCGATTAATTGATCAAGAAATAATATTGTTCCGTATGTAATACTGTAGTACATATATATTTTGTGAACGCGTTTGCATGCCATTTTGCTACCTCAGCCAAGAGTCACATAAGCGCGGAATGAAACGACCAAGTCACTTTTGTTCGGGCCCTTCTTGGGAACCTGTTATTCGAACCTTGATTAGCGGAGTGGCATGTACATAAATGAACATACGACCAGCCTGTACACGACCTGTTTACGTGGCACTTGCGAGTCTGCATGCCAATAACATACTGAATCTCGCCCCTCGCGTAACTTTTGTCGTTCAACAGCGTTGTCCAGTAAAAGACAATAACATCAACGCACGTACCGATCCCACATCGCATCATGGATGGTCCCTATACACGACATGACCAACAGATGGACTAAACCTGATTCGACGTAGCAAACGCTGTGCTAAAGTACAACATGTATCATTGTATGCCTCGACCGAGACGGGAAACGCGTGTTGTCAGATCCACACACACACATCAGTAGCCAAGAGCACAATAATGGTCATATACGTTATCCTAGCGTGTTCCATTCACTGAAATTGTCAGAGAAAGCGAGGTTTTGAGTTCATGAAACTCTTGGTTAACGATATGGTTCAAGTAGATCCATCCAAACGCCCGAAAATGGCCGAGGTGGTTGCTCGATTTGATGGTATCCGACATGAGCTCAGTTGGCGTACGTTACGCTCACGTCCTGTGGACGTTTACGAGGACCTATTCGAACGTGTCGTTCACACTACTGGCCACTGGAAACGCCGCATTGGATTCGTCGTCAGGCGGATTCCTGCTATTCCTAGTTTCCCTTCCTAGGTATTATGTACTGATCGATGTTTCGTTTTTCGTATAATCATGTTTTGTGTTTATGATCCATGGGTGCGAGTTTGTATAGAACGGTAAGCACAATATCTTGATTGTTGATATCGAGCCCACTCACGTCGAACGTCCCAGAAGCTTGGGTGAGGGACTTCAGTGGTTCTCAGCGAACTATATGGGGATCATTGAAGCGTGTCAAAACAACAACACAAGCTGGGGGTAGATGTCTGGGAACCACCGCCTACCCCATTCATCTGTATTCTGGAACTTTAAGGACGACGGATTTTAGACATTATGCCTGAAGTGAGTGACAAGCTGCAGTCGAGTATGATAAAGCATTACAACAATGTTGTTACATCGTTCAGGTCGTGACTCCTCTACTGTGCATTGTGGTCCTGTGCTACTTGTCGGGGATGAAGCTATGTAAATCAGTGATTTTATCTGCTCATAGGTCAGTGGTGTAGTCTTCATCCTTATTCTGGACCTCGGTATGTACCCGATCGGTAGACTCTGAGACATGTTTCATTTTTACGCCATTCCCACATCAGATGGGATTGGGCGTGCCTTACTCAGAATCTGAGAGTTTGATATCAGTTACCACTAGGGCCTCGCGGCGTCTGGATGCTAATCTCACTCCGCGAACAGACACCTTACCAAGCACCGCTGTGAGGAAGGCCAAGTCTACTTTTCCCGCTGGTGAGCAGCTGTTGAAACATTGACCTTAGGAAGAGGAAAAAAGTAACCACGAAATACAGTGCGCTGTGGGGATAACTTCGAGT
>JBBPJU010001327.1:0-12512 GCA_038088875.1 Austroboletus festivus | reverse complement strand
AGGATACATCAGTTTGATCATCTTTGGAGGCATATTCATACTAGGTGGTTTTAATATCCTGGTTGCTAAAATACTTAGTTTTGTGCTCATCCTTGGACTAGTCACACCACTTTTTCTCATTTGCAATAAACTGTAAGTAAGCGATATTGCTTTAACTTATGGGGTCAACTTACCAACCAAAGGACCATACTCCTCACACTCCTTTACGAGGGTCTTTTAGTCGGCTTCCAGTTCATTGGCCACATGTATATCATTACTATGTACATCACCACTGAATTTTTTATCTTTTTATAGTCAAGCACTAAGGTGGTACTATTTGTTCATTGGCATTATGAAGTTAGTTTTTTTTGTTCTTAACCATTGTCATTCTAACTCACTTTTGTAGTGTTTTTTTTGTTGCTTGTAAGTAAAGTCCATATGAGCATGGTTTCATATAATGTTTCCACACTGGCACTGATGCATCAGCTCCACTGTGTACTCCCTTGTGTAGTACCATAAGTCTGACTCACTAAGTGATGCATTTATATGTCACCCTCAGTGTCAAAGTACTAGTAATTTAACTGTTGATATTAACATTGATCAAGATATATGCAGTAGTACAAGATATACCACATGAAGGACAAATATATCATACTTAGATTTTAATAACAAGACAGACATGCAATACTACATATCATATCTAAATTTCAATGATAAAACAAGTCTTCAATGACAGCGACTACACAGGTGTCAGCTTCTTCAGCTTGTATTTCCTTCCAAGAGGAATCAGCTCTGGGACTATAAGAAAAATGGATCACAAACTTGAGGCTCTTGGTCAAAGGCTCATCACAAATTCTCTTTTCTTCCCTCTTGCAGCTAGCTGGCTTCTGCAGTGGCTGAGAGACCAGCTCAGCAAATCTTGATTGATTTGTCCCAATGGCATTAGCCTCATCATTTCATGTGGACTTCTTTGGCATCCATTTTGATGCATGGGGGTGTTGGTCAGTGCAGGTTTGCAAGGTGGAGTCAGGAGGGGGTATGGTAATGGGGAATCAGACAGTCCCATTTTGCAAGGTGGGATTGGGATGGGGTACAGTTGGCTTTGGAGGCTTATTGCAAGCCAATGCACAGGGAGTGATTATTGATGGTACAGGTTTCACAGGAACAGCCTCAGGATTCTTTAGGGTGAAGTCACTTCCTGTGGCAGCAATAGGTGGACATGATACTGGCTGGACTGTGGTGGTAGCTGAAACAGATGTCTTCTGTTTAACCACTCTGGGTAGTGGCTGGGTCTTCAGCTTTGTGGCTGTGGCCACCTTCATTGCTGCATAAGGGACCACAGAAACAGGAACAGTGATGGCTGGAGGTAGAGGTAAGCAGGGCAACTCATCAGATGTCTGGGCAGCTGTTGAGCATTCTTGGGAGACAAGGAGTGGTAAGTCAGTGTCTACAGCTGTCCTGATTTTTGCAAAGTTCCATGATGGGAAAGGCATATTATTCTTGATGCTGATAGTGATGGGATATGCACTGTTGGCATGCACATTACTAACATGAGTGAAAGAGCCAAATGCTATAGGACCAAATGCATTAGAAGTAAGGTTTGGAGCTGCAAATAAAAAGGCATTAAAAGGAGTGCTTAACATCAATGATGTCTAAGTCTCCAAATGCAATGCATCATCTAATCCAAATGGAGTTTCACTGAGGTCGAATGACATATTCTCTAGCCCAAGTAATGTATCAGAGCCAAGACCATATGATAAATTCCCAAAGCTGAATGATGTATTGCATAGTGGGAATAACAGATCATATCCATCCAAAGATAGATTATACACAGAGGGTGATGCATTATATCCAGTGCTCAGTGCATCACCATCACTGATTGGGGTTATGCCATAGGCCTAGTATAAAAGTGTGGTGAGCATGTTAAATCCCATTGTCAGTTGATGCTTCCCACTCACTGCAAGATGGCCACTGGTGTCACCCTCACTGGCAACCATGTTCTTTGCAACATCACCCTCTGCATTCCATCAGCTATGTCACAGTATAGATTTGCCTCTCTTACCATCACTGTTAGCCCCCAAATCAGCAACTTGTGGGGATGTTACATCGAGTGAGTCTTCAGTCCCCTTTATGATGTCATTTATGTCATCCCCTGCCTTTCATATCTGCGGGTCTCATTGGTTCATAGCTATAAAAAGCAATTCATCAGCTCAATTAGGCTGATTCTGGTAGCTGCTTATGGAACAGGGTTTCAGCAAATTCATAAAATGCTAACAACATAGCATTGTCCTGTTGTGTGTAGAGATGCATATATGTGTTTCCCTATGGGGTGGTATCTGGATGACAGCTAGTTTATGGAGGTAGTCAGTTATAATGGGATTGTAGCACTGAAAACAACAAGCACTCATGAAAAGAAAGATATCTCCCAGTTTTTAGAAGGGTCTGGACCAGCACAGACAAAGGACACTGCAAAACTGCATCGTTCTCTTATCAGAATACTGAGACGTGCCAATAAATAAGATAGCTCATCAATCGCTCTACAATTGTTTTCATTAGACCTTGTTGTACAGGGACGATAGGATCAAGAGACACTACTGTTGGATAGCAGCTGTATCAGAAGTTTCAGGCTGTGCAGACTGACATGGCTTCTGCTTTTGGAGCTCATATATACTATGGATATGGCCCTTGACATCATCTGAAGCAGCTGCTAAAAGTTCTTTGGAAAATTAATGACCAATATTTAGAACTTCATCATGAGTTGTGAGATTGCCAGCTTCTTGCTTGGCCTTGATGAGCAGCTTGATTTGATCTTCATAGTATTTTTATGAGAACAGCTCAGGCTTACTGAGTGCACAGACTGGTTTGGAGTCCAGCACCTTTTCAAATGCTGATGTTGTCCTCTTCTGGATGCGATTGAAGCAAGAGTGATTGGTATGCCAGTAATATCAACTCTGCAATTGCTGAAAAAAATGTGAGATAGTAGATATCACTGTATGAGAAACTCACAGTGTGTCGAGCTTTGATGTTCTTTCCTAGAACTACCTCCTGTTCAGGAGTGAGGAGTCTATGGATATCCAGGAAGGCCTTTTTACACTCTGGCCATTTTGCAAACCAGCCAGTGTAAAGGTTGGGCCAGAAGCAGTGATACATCTTCCCCGATGTATAGATGACATACTCATCCATGTATCCCCATAGCCATTTATTCTGCTTGGGGATTGTCCAGGTTGCAGGTGCCATAGGGGAGTCAGTTATAGTAAAGATGCAAAGGAATGGATGGAACTCAGCAGAGTGGCAAGGGCCAAGAGTTTTCCATGGTATCAAGCATGCTGCCACAATGATATGTGCCAGAAGTCAAAGAAGGTAGGCCATTTTCCTGTACAGTTAGTAGATTGGTGATATATATCAGTTCTTCAGTCCATGAAGAGTAGCTCGAGTGCCTGATAAACTAAAGGGTAACTGGTACTGCGAATTCTGAAAATGTACTTAAATACTTCACTCATGCTCTCCAAGCTTGAAAAAATTATCAGAGGTACTTTAGCATCTGGTCTAGCTGAGGAATAAAATCTGGATATAAGTTGTATGCTGTTGTACTCATAATCCAATAGACAATTGTGAGATATCAAAAAATAGAGACCAAATCATGCCCCGATCCAAGGGATCCTACCTCAAGATTATTGAATAACATGTGAGAGATCGGATGCTTGTGTAGTGAGGAGGAAAAGTCATGAGCATAACAAGATTCAATCTCCTTTTTAGCATGGGCAATTGACTCCACCCAGACCAAGTTATCAGAAGACGCTCCAGTAGATGTGACACACGTTGACATTGACGTGTCCATGTGCAATCATCCATGCCCCAACAGCCTGTTAAATCAGGTTCACCAGTGGTTTTTCACTGCTCCATCTCTGGCTTTGCATGCCACCATCTTTACTCACCTAGTTTTTACACCACCAGCAATGCATCACCCATTACAACAGTGCCCTGACCCCAGTGGATCCCATTCTACCAGACTCAGAATCATATCCTCCTTTTGTGTTTGATCCTACTTTCAATCTTAATACATTGCTCCCCCTCTCTACTAGTTGAGATTGTGAGAGCATCACTATGCCATGCCTGCTGCAACATACTGAGATTGAACATTTATGGCCAAGCCAGGTGAAAAAAAGAGTAAGAGCCTGTTGTCAGTTGTATGACCAAGGCACCACAACTTTGGCTGAAAAATGTCAGAAGTTCTCTGCACCCTTAGAATAAAATACAGAAAACCGAAAAAAATCAGAGGGAGATATATTAGTGTACTTTCCACCCATACTATGACTCTGAAGAGTGTAAGTACTGCTGCTGAAGCATTAGATCCAATTTACCTTATCTTTTGTACTTTGGGGGTGGTGACTTGTTGATGGATTAGCCCCTATTATCTTCAAAGACTTGAAACACATCATTGGGGGGTATGAGTGGTACCAGATGCATTGGGAACTCGACTAGGTCATCTGTTTGAGGTTTATGTACCATGTTCCTTTAGAAATACTATAATCATGATGATGAGTCCTGGCATGAAATGGTACTGTGATTTAGAACAGATAGATATTTTGCTTGAGTTCAGGCAGATTTTCATGTCTGGTGTCAAAGCATAAAAATCATTGTTCAAAAAGACATGTATAAACATGCAGAAGGTAATTATGATCCTACATTCAGTGTTTAATTGCTATAAAAGTAGATCATTGATGCTATATAATGAAAATATAATATAAATCTCAAAAAACTTATATGAGATTTGCCAGGTATGCAAGTAGT
The DNA here is from genome assembly GCA_038088875.1 of Austroboletus festivus. Lineage (NCBI taxonomy): Eukaryota > Fungi > Basidiomycota > Agaricomycetes > Boletales > Boletaceae > Austroboletus > Austroboletus festivus. The sequence continues at coordinate 7,742 of JBBPJU010001327.1, read as the reverse complement.
TGACAAAGCATGACCTTAGGTATTACTAGTATAATTCCTTAGTCCTAGTCATGACCACCAAGTTCTGCAATACTTTTGTGCAACTCCCCATGGCTGAACCAGGCAGACCAAGGCTATATCATACACCAGCTGACTGGATGAATACTAAATGTGAATACAGTAAGAAATACTATGTGAAGTAATCTTTAAGCCTTCATATCTCCCCCTGTCTGTTTTATTGAGTGCATTTTTCATTGACTAGGAACTGGAAGCATATTAGTGAGCAAAATAAAGAACAATATCATAAACAACAAAGCCAGTATGTTATATTCTGCTATTGCAGAATGCACACCGCATGTGCTGACCCTCTGAGATATCTGAACCACTAGCAAGCACAGCGAGCATGAGCTTGAATCAGACTAGAGTGTCACAATTGCTCACTCTGCTATATCTACTGTATCATGGGCTCAAGCTAGCCTGCGCACACATAAAAGGTCTATAAGTCATTGGTTCTACTATACTATATAAATGCATATGCTTTCTTCATCAGAGTATGGTGCATGTTACAATTCATCTCTGAAGCATAGCTGAATAGCATCTGGACTACTCTTTTCCCTTGATCCTTTTATCTTTGACTTACTTATATCATTTCTTAGATGAATCCTTCACATTCTATGCGGATATGCTCCATTTCCCCGATTCGTCTAATCCTTGACATTCATGCTTACTTGATTCTTCCTTTGTCATAGACTTTCCTTTGATCTGCTTACCTGATGTATATTTGTCATGGATGAGTCATTCTTATCTCTTATCTTGGTTCAACCCTTGACCCTTCTGACTCATCCATTCTGCTATTATCTTGGCTTATCTGTTCTTTCTGGCTTAGCCCATGACCCTAGGTCACTCTCCCCTTTTATGGCTAAATCAGCACTTCTTTGATGATCTGTCTTATTCTTGGACATTCTGATGATTCATCATTCTGACTCATCATCGATACCCCTTATCCTGTTTCCTTTCTTATCTTGCATTGCCACCTATCCCTGATTACTATATATAGTGGCTACTTCTGTGTCATAGTTCCCCATCTTAGATCTCCCTTCATAATTCCCTATCACCTCCCATCCATGACCTCCTGATACTCCTGTACTCTCCTACCTCTATGAATCTATCACATACTCTATGACCTTGCCATCTGTTTGTCCCAGACATCCACCTGTTGTTTCCAAGAACTTCCGATCTTCAGTGACGTTCTCTGATCATCATCTAACTGAAGCTCTTTCCATCTTGACATTGGTGATGTTCCTCAGCTACCTCTCTCTTCGTCACATCACCGTTCCCCTTGACTACTAATGGCCCTCTCTTCCTCTGATCTCCCACTGTCCAGCCATCTCTCTACCCATGTTTGGCAGCATCCTCTGCCTCCTATGACTGACAGCAATATCCATCGCCTCTTCCTGTACCCTGGTGATGTCCTCCATATCCCTTGTCCATCACCATTCCTTGTCTGCCTTTAGAGCTTACTTTTGCCCTCCCCCTTTATCTTGTCCCCTGCCTTCAAATACGGATATAAGGGCTACACTTGGACCTATCTGGTACAAGTGTAACAGTGCATGTCCCTCAACATGGCAGAGGCAGCACTCATGGCACTCATTAACAATTTGCTGATCACATTCCTGGACCTCATGCTCGACAAATTTGCATGCTCCGGCTTATCAGCAGTGACTGAGTACACCATCAATCAAATGATCAGGTAAGCAGAAGAACTATGTGATGTAGTTCATGTCATTCATGCTAAGGTACTCCAGGTGCATGGGGTGGATGTTGAATTAGAGCATGTGAATATTACATTGCACCATATTCTGCAGGTTGTTTGTGCCATGGAAGACATATTACTGAATTTCAATGATATGGTGGGGATGTGACAGCAGGGGGAACTGGTGTACCAACAGACTCCAAACATAGTTCCCATATTGTAATATAAAGTTACTGCATTCGAAGGGAAGCTCTGATTCAAATGACACATTGTTATCAAGAAGCACAAACAAAAAGCACAAGCCCAGATTCAATCAGCATACAATGTGCTTTATTTGGGCTCCTCTATTTAAAGCACCACCTCCAACACCCTAGCATCAATAGCTTCTAACATCCCAGCCAAACCATCATAAAGGAGCACAATGTTACGATTTCTTTCTTCTTTTATGTATAACCATTGTATCGACTCTAGCCTTTCTATTCTGCTTGGATAATCCTGTTGGGATAAGTCCAATTCATCTTCAGGCTGAGTCATATTCCTTTACTCTTGCTTACCAGTTATTACTTAGTAATCAGCCTGATTACTTGATACCTCTCTGTCATCATGAGTCATCCACTTCTTCTTCTGACTCATCAATTATTCCTTAATATTCTGTTGCATTCTATCTGACTCATTTATGGACAGCCTCATTTCTATTCAAGGCAGTATTCCCACACTGCCTCTCATTTCAATTTACTATATAAGAGTGTCTCTTCGCTGCCATGTACCTTAGTCTAGTTCTCCCTTGAAATACATTCTATTGTGTTCCCTTTTCTATCAGACTCCTGAGTGTTCTCTTCCACTCAGTCTCCCTGACTCAAGTCTTTGTCCTACTTTGAGTGAATGCTTCCAATCTATTACTCTCGAATATTCACTAGACGATATTCTCCTAAATCCCTGTCAGTTCATATCAAGGGCTACACTTGGACCTATCTGGTACAAGCATAACACATGACACATCTGAATGAAGCACTACTAATCTTGATGATATAGAGTGTAGTGTGTTTCAATTGCATATCAACTGTGGCTGTTGTGTACAATACATTAACTTACTAGGTCAAGTAGACACTGTTATGCTTGAACCGAGTAGGTCCAAGTGTAGCCCTTGGGGTCAAGGGTTCAGTATGAGTATCATCTAGTGAATACTCAAGAGGTTCCAGATAGGTAGCATCCACTCAGAGTAGGACGAAGACTAGAGTCAGGAAGACAGAGTGGAAGAGAACACTCTGGAGTCTGACAGGGGAACAGTCACAGAGGATGTGAATGTATAAGGGAGAACTAGACTAAAGTACATGGCAGCAGAGACGTAGGTTTATATAGTGATCTGGAATGAGAGGCAGTGTGGGAGTTCTGCCTTGAATGGAAAGGAGGCTGTCCATAAATGAGTCATATAGAATACGATAGAATGTCAAAGAATAATCGATGAGTCAGAAGATTAGAGGAATGACTCATGATGATGGTAGACACATGAGTAATCGGGCCAATTACTAATTATGAATGAATAAGCATGAATAAGATGATATGACTCAGCCTGAAGACAAATTGGACTTATCCCAAGTGGGATTATCCAAGAGGAAATGAAAGGCTAGAGTTGGTACAATGGTTATACAATAATGAGGAAAGAAATCGTTACAGACACAGATCCTTAGGCCATGCATGACCAGATAGAAGGAAGTGCCAGAACAGGCACAAACTTGAGGGATATTGAAGTGGACATCCCAGGAAGTGTGCTGAAAGTGCACTTCCTATCAACCATGACAGCAGGAAGAGGAAGTTGGTGGAGGGGTGTGGCAGGCATGACGTGATCAGGAATAATGACAACTACCTGATCCACCATTACAGTGTTGACAGCAATGGCAGCTGGAGCTGAACTACTGCCAGTTCCAACAGACCTGGGATTGGTGGCAGTGGTGGTGGTTCCAGCAGTGTAAGGGATTGATGGTGGCATCAGCGACAACATTCTCAGCCTCAGGACCACCAACAGTGACTGCAGCAGTGACAGAAGACACCAGGATGGCAACCTCTGTAGTAGTCACAACAGAAGCTGTTGCATCAGAGAATCCAGAGACTTCTCCCAGAGAAGGGGAGCTTAAAGCAGGGGAGTTGGAGTTGGCAACATGAATGGCAGAAGAGATTCAAACTGCTTACTCTGGAGTCAGGGTAATACTCTACAGTAGAAGGATAATGCATGATGGCAGCTAAAACATGAAGTTGAGATTTAATATGTCAGATGTACTTGTAAATACACATCAACCTCAGCTTCTTGGTTAGCATTCTGCATGTCAGATGAAAACATTTGTATGTAACAAACAACAGATATAGTGCTGGGGCTGAGTTGGGAGGCCTGAGCAGTCAACCATAAAATTATGGCAATGGCTCAGGGCTCAGAAGCTCAAGATGAGATATGAATCAATATTCTATGCCTGCTGTGGAATTCTTAACTAGGGGTGCTATGTAGGTTCATGCTAAATATGGATAGGGGAGAATTCATCATCTTGGCAAACTGGAAGCAAGGATATTCCAGGGTAAACAAAAGTGATAAAGTGCAGCTCGTGGCTAGCATGTGTACCCCTTCAGAATGCTAGTCTCTCTATATTAGGTAACATTTAAGAATGTGAAAAACAGTACCAGACATAGTGCTTGAGCAGATTCACCCACTGAAGGATGCATATTGGCTCTCAAAAGTGATCTCAATGAGGATCTCGAAACCATGTCCACTATGCTGATTGGACATGAATTGAACTATTCTAGCAAGGCCACCCAATGGACTGAAAACTGCAAGTGAATTTTCGAAATGCATTATGGCCTGAAAAACCCTTAAAACTCATGGGCTTACAGGCACTGGTCCAGGCAAGTGTCGTCACATCCAAATCCTCCCCTCTGTCATATGAAACCTTGTCAGTTTACCTGTCATGCCTAAAGACATTCGCACTCATAGGGTGAAGATTCACCTCCCCTATGACTTGATTCTCCATGATCTCAGTCTCACATACCAGCACTACTCTTGCAGTGCTGTAGTATGCACATCTTCTGCAGCTCCTTTTGGAAAACTCACCTTAACTTATCTAGAACTTTGAGATAAGCATCAAGCCGAAGCCAAAACACAGGAGGATGGCTACCACTTGCAGTGACTCTGAGTCCTCTGAGTCTGAGGGCCTAGACCTTGGATCCTCTGCCAGACCCTCTGCTAGGCCTATTGCCACTGGGATCAAGGAGGGGTCCAAGGTAAATGTACCTATTACTGCATTTCTTTTGTTCTACATTCTCATCCAGATCAAGGCTTTGGCTTCCTCTTCCAAAAGTGGCACATCTGCATTAGCACAAGTGGTGGGTTTGGGGAGCAAAAAGACTAGATCAGATAGGGAGTGTCAGCGTGTCCTTGCTTCCAGGAGGTCCTTGAGAAACATAAAGGTTGAGCCTACTAGTACTTAGCTTTGCTAGTGGTACTCCAGGCTGTCTTGTGCACACTTTAATCCCTGTATCAAGTCTCAGTGTCAGCATCTTATCAGTGCAATGACTTCAAGCTGGTGCTCCCTGACAGAGTCTGAACTCCCCCAATTACTCTCAGCATCCACAATAGCACTATTGCCTGCCTTTTTGGTTGAATTCGATGTGGCAGCTGCATTGTCCAGAATTTAAGCCCACCACAGCCTTAAGCATTGTCAGCAAGACAAAAAACCTACTATGACCCTACTCTCAAGAGATATATCTGCCATTACAAAACATCATCACCATGCAACATATCTAGGTCATAATGATGGTTCTATATTGCTGACACAACAATTCCTTGCTGCCAGCAATGCCACCAAAGCTCTCCCCACAGCATCTCCCACAGATAAGCTCCCTGCCACAATCATTGACACTATGCTTTACAATTATGATGACATTGCCCCTGATGTTGAGTTGAATCCCACCGAGCAGCATAGTAAAGGCCATAAGTGAACAGCGGGTGTGAGTATTCTTTCCTTCTTTCACCCAGCTTGTTCATACCATATAAACCTAGGATCACCCACTACTGATCTGGCTTGACGATTGCAGAATATATCTTCAAGAATTGTAACATATCAAAGGCAGAGAAAATGCTACAAATGAATGTACTATGTGTGCCATATTCAACACATACTACTCTTGCAAAGACTGCATTAGCAGGGACCTCTTCTATGAGACCTGCATCATATCTACTCACCAACAGAATCCCTTGCATATTGTCAAGGTTTGCTCATTTACTAGTTGTACATGATTGGTGGTAGCTGACTTGTGAGAACTATTTGCTAGAAATGGGATGGTGTATGCTTTACACACATGTCCCTCAAAGAACTCAGGTTGAGAGTTTAGTTGGGCCACCAACCTGGCAAGATTTGTGGTAACCCTGAGCTCTCGTTCACAGATGGCTTTATTATTATTGACACCAACAGAATTCATTGTGCATCTCTGAGCTTCTGCAAATGCAAAAAAGTGACAAGTCACTTCCAGCAACTCCTTCGCTTTGGATGGTTTCCAGCTACAAGCTCTCATCCACAAACTGCCATGACATTCTGGGTGCTTGAACAATTCCACCTCCTATCACTCAAATCAAAGATATTAGCATATGAATATTACAATACTTTATCAAGGCTCATTGATAACATGGGTGTGGCCAAAAGCATAAAGGTATGAGTATATCCTGTCATAGTACTACATATTTCTCAACTCGACTAGGACTGTTATTGATATGAGACATGAGACGTGGAGTCGATTCCAGACTACGTCATTGAAACATCCTAGTCTCAGCCCAAGGGTGTTGGCCTGGAAGAAGATAGTGAGCTGTGCCACATAGATAAAGGTTAAGATGAGGTGATGATAGTTCAGGGCGATCCTAACATGAACTCTCTCAAGAAAAGGTAAACTGTCCACCTTTCCAAGGTATGGCTGTACTCCATGTAAGATCACATAGAATTTAGCTAAGGTACTGCTAAGAATATAGGGCACTTATATGCTAAATGGGGTATAGATGGGAAAGACTCCCCATCTACAATATTGGAAATACTACTTGGCCAAAAAGGGGACCAAGGCGGAGATAGCATCCAGAAAAGGCTACATGCATTGCCTTGAATGAAATATGAATGTGCAGTGCATGGGAACTCTCTCATGATCATGGGAGAGTTCGCATGTAGATATTTATAGGCTAGAAGAATAGTGAGATTATAAAGGTAACGAAGATAAATATAACTGTTCCAATCTGGGACAAGATCTCAGAGTAAAGGATGGTCAAAGCACTACGGCGTATGCTGTGTGGAGTAGGTATGGGTGTAATGCTTATGAAGGATAACTATAGAGGATCTTGTCTGGTTAGAAGGGGGCATTCCCAGGGTCCATCTCCCAGGAATACCATTCGGTATTGTCTGTATCTTCCCTCCTGGACGACTCTGTTTCTGGGGGTGGAGAATGCACCCAATCCTTGGGGTCAGCACTCCAGTCGGCTATGAAGTCCTCCTCCCATCTGTAATTGTATAAGTTTCCTTTGAGTGGAGACTCAGAAGAAAAATGCAGGGTGTCCCATAGAGGGTCATTCATCTCCCTTATCCATGCCAAATGAGGCCTATCCAACTCCTCGGGGAATGGAGTTGGAGGGTGAGTCCATCATTCTGTATCAGTTATGAAGCGTTCCTTTGAATGTCTCATGAATGGGGACACCTCAAGATGCTAAAGCGAGCAGGTCACTCATTTGACCCAAATGGAATTGATAGCATCAGAGAAGGCGAATGTGCTGTGATCTATCCTGCTTGCCCTTAACCTGGGAAGAACATTCTGGAGGACTTTCATCAATGTTTTCAGGATGAACCTGACAGGGTGTAGGTCTTTTTTTAATCTGTGTTACTCATATTCATGTGCCTTTGCACAGATGGCTTTATGCACTCTTTGTGGTGATTGATGCCAATTTCTGTCTGAAGTGAAAAAGAGTGTCCATGGATAGTGTGGACCCTAGCCTCAG
>JBBPJU010001326.1:0-12512 GCA_038088875.1 Austroboletus festivus | reverse complement strand
TTCTAGCGTGTCTCGTGGCTTGGAGCAACCTAACGTTGGCAGAACCGCCACAGCAAAAATAAAGTACTCCCAGAGTCCTATAGTCAGTACACTTGTCCTACTACTATGACATAATCCCCGCACAAGCCCAGGTTCTAGAAACTATCTGGGAGAAAATGTTAAGTGTGCTGTTCGTGGCAATACTCTGAAATTTTAATTTCTGTTCGTGGCCTGTATCTCAGGTGATCATATCTTATATTTGAGGTCGTCGAGATGGTGTCTTGGCACTTCCTGAGAGATCCTGACTGACACGGTGTAGGCACATAGCCTAAGGTGCCGGGTATGTCCGACATAATGGAAGTATTTACAGACACATGATCATTGAGAATGTCAGGTTATAGCACCCCCTGTTCTGGGTCATTTCGTGAAGGCATTCGCGCTCAAGATGTCGTTTAAGAATGCATAGCTTATGACGAGTTTGGCTCCTCGCCAAGCTGACCTGTCACTCAATGTCAAGCCTTGCTTGGCTCACGTCTATAGTGGAACCATGCATACGGTCGAAGGTCAATTCCCGGATCACCGGAATCATATCCATTTCAAATTGATCAAGTTTTCCAGTACTTGACATCTTCAAACGCCTTTACATACTAACCGTAAGTGCCGAAGTTGTCCCCGACATTAACCCATTTTCAGCTTAGCTGTCGCTGGTGGTATGACACGAGGCCCAGCGCGAATAAAAGGGAAATCAAATGTCGAAATCGTTACGCCTAGCCAAAGTATATAAAAGTCATCACATCTTGGAGAAGGAACCTCAGGCTCGTCTGAAACGCGTCCTCTTCCTTCACATCCTTTTCGCTCACCATGTTCGGTCTTCTCGCTTCCCTCTGTGTTGCTGTTATGACCATCTCCCAGGGTCCGTCGCTGTCATGCCCTGCGTTCCTCTTTCTCATCTCTGCGTAGCCCAAGCCCTTCCTTCTCAATGCACTCGCACTGCGACCGTTGAAGCAGGTGATACTTGCAACACCTTTGCCGCTAGGAACAATGTTTCCACGTAAGCTTCGCGGTTCTCGGCTCAACATGAGCGCAGCTTATACTTCCAACAATCTGCAGCTATCAACTCGCACTTGTGAACCAAGGAATCATCAACCCAACCTGTACCAATCTCTACCCCGGCGAGGTGAGACGAAATGTAGTGCCATGCTCAGCAACCGAGCTGTTGAATATTATACAGGTCCTCTGTCTGGGTATGCAAGGCCAAGACTGCACTAGCACCTATGTCGTTCCGAACTACCCTACCTGTCAAAGTGTCGCGAGCATGTTCCAAATCCCTGTGAGCACGCTCCAGTCAAACAACAAGAACATCAATGAAGCGTGCACAAACCTGTACCCCGGCCTGGTAAAGCGTTTGCTTGTCGTTGCTATAGCTAAAGGTTGCTCATCGCTCTCGTAGGTCCTATGTGTCTCGAACACGGTCTTTCCTTACCCGTCCTAATAACCACATGATCGCCAAGCCCTGTAATGCCATATTGAGAACGTGCTGATACGTTGGAAATGATGCTTTGATAACGAAACAACTATGTATTGTAGTGGGTTCCAATACGTTTCAAGAATTGTGATTGTAAAGTCTGTCATTGACTCAGCAAGCACCATTGACATATCCCGTCTGCCTCGACCTACGTTATTTTCAAGGCTGGGCGAGTCTAGAACGGGGAGTGACATCAGTGCAAGGTTGACTCCGAATCAGTGAAACTCAGGGGGCGTTTCCCCCGACTTATGCAATCTCTACCCCCAATTTTAAACATATCGTACCTGTGACGAAATTCTGTTCCCATCCCAGATACTGTAGTCGGTGACGTGCGTGACGCGTGACGGAGGTGTGATGACGCCTGATTATCGGAGTAGATCCAGAGTACACATTGAAGGGAGAGGAGAGGGCGATCAAGGTTGATTATACAGACGCGGCCGAGTTCACAACGACTATTAATGGAATGTGACCTGGAAGAACAGTGTTAACGGCAAAAGAGTGCGGCGTTCATTGTCGCAGAACGCACCATAGCGGTAACACCGACATCAGACCTTGACATTGGCTGCCCAATAGTTGGCGTCAAACGGTCAGACCCTTCGCTGATCGTGAATGGTGTCGGTGGCCAAAAAAACTCTCGGAACTATACATCGATCGCCCCCGATATCTCCCCATGCTCAATCTCTGTTATAAGTGCGTGACTCGCACAGAAATCTATGATCCCCACCCCTACTTGCCCATGTTAGAAACCCCAGGATGCATCATTTACTTGCAGCATGTCAGTGCTTTGCGCCCGCTAGTAGTATGATACTGACTTGCTCCTGGACATACACCTGCGGGCACAAATCGTTTCATGTGGGTCCTCGGTTGCAAGACGAGCGGGAACCTAGCAAAGTAAACTTTACGACCAGCCACTATAGTACCTATAACAATAAGTAATTTGCCTCCTTTCACTATTAAAAGTGGTGCGCACACTCCGCTTGCCAAGTAGTTTGCATCGTTAAGAAGATTAGGGCAATTCAATGGGCCCGATCGGCAAGACACCATGGCGAAAATGAACCGTGTTTGCATTTCCAACCGGTGTAGGCGTATCCCGTCCGCCGACTTTCCATGTGCCGCGCATAATGTCCGCACAACTCACACCGACTTTTATCAGCTTCTAGAACTTCTTGGTGAGAATACAATAAGATGTGTGATTATGTGAGAGAAAAGGGTGGCAACGTGCCCTGGCGATATTTCGAGAAACCACCACCGCCCCGTTTACCTCTTGGGTAAGCTCATAAACCACATGCATTTGTCGTCTCATATAGTTAAGGCTGTAGACGTTGGATCATCTTGACACCTTACCTCAAGGATGGGGAGGGTAAGAATGACGTAATGGACGAGCGAATGAAGTAATACTCGGCCGGTTGAGGTATGACTACTTGGGACGGCGGGACGTCAGTTTCACCCCTATTAAGTTCGAACTTGTTCGTGGAGTATTCATTCCATCGTGCTGTTCTGGATCAAATGACATCTCTGGCTTCTTGAATGTTACGCTATGATCACGGGCAGCGTGCAGCCATAGAATTCGCCATGGATCCGGATCCGGGTCCATATCCCATTTCATCGACCCATGTCTACTTCCTCCTCGCATCTGATCCTGATGCACGTATGTAAGTTACTTTTTGGTTTGTCCTTTCCGTCCTAGCCTCTACTAGTAAACGTAAAAGCGCTTGGACCTCCCTGCTGATGCTCTAGTCACAAATAAAGACCAAGTGGGTTTATTATGGACAACCAAAACGTATAAAAGGTGTACCATGTTACAGAGAAAACCCCGGGCTCATCTGCAAGTCACATTCTTCCAATCTAAGCTTCTTATTCAATATGTTTGGTCTCCTCGTCACTCTTGCATTTATCGTCTTCCAGGGTCTGTCAGTGTCACATCCTTTGTTGCTCCTTCTCATTCTCGTACAGTACAAGCCCAACCAGTCAACCAGTGCGCTCGCTCTGTAACGGTTACTCCAGGAGACACTTGTGATGGTATATCTGCTCAGTACAACTGCTCCACGTGAGCCCCGCAGTTCTCGACTCTACTTGGCTTGCATCTTGAAACAACCCACAGCTACCAGCTCGCAGCTGCGAATCCTGGGCTTAATTGTAACGCCCTCTATCCTGGCCAGGTCAGATGACTTGTATCTTGGTTCACTGTACACAGACCGTGATTTTCAACTCCGTACAGGTCCTTTGCCTCGGTATCGTGGGCCAAGACTGCAGCGATACCTATGTCATACAAACCCTTGATGCCTGTGATGTAATCGCATACGACCATGACGTTCCACAATCCACTCTCCTCCATAACAACCCGAACATCAACGCGCAATGCACGAACATCTACATTGGCGAGGTCAAGCTTTTGTGTGTTATTCCATAACTGGAGATGGCTTAACCTTCCGCAGGTCCTCTGCGTGTCCAGCACGCTCTATCCTTACCCTCAGTAATCGACATCACAAATGTCCCGCAAACCCTGTAATGATGATATGTTGAGAATGTGTACCGATATACGTTGGAGATGTTCTTCGATAACCAAATAAAGATATATTCTACTTTATTCAGATATGTCCAAAGCCAAAGTATTGAAAATGTTGTATTGCAATACCGACCGGTCTTCGGAACATATCAAACCAACGTGCAATCGATATTTACCGATTCACTGATCCGGGGTTATTCCCGGAGATTAGCCTAAGTTTTACCAGACTGTAGCATAGACTAAGACTGACTTTGACCCCTTGGACCACCAAAGGTCCCGGAATGGCCATCTGACAAGTGGAATAGCCTCGAAATTGGTATAAATGCAGGTCGAACCGGCGGAAATGAGCTTCTGTTTCATCACAGAAGTGAAACTCACCCGGTTTTATAGTACAGGTATGAGTGCTTTCGGCCCAGAGTCCACCTCGATCCTAAGCAACCTGAGCCTCGGAACTGGCGGTACATAAGTCTTCGAGAGATCAAGCATTTTAGTACACGTTGGCTCCCCAAATTATAACTGCCAGTACATGCATAGAAAATAAATGATGGGTCGCTTTTCCTCACCTCTTTCGATATACCCCTGTCAGATTCTTTGGCACCGATTTTTGGTATTCTCTGACACTGATAATTTCGGTGATTATTCCGTGCATGTTCCGTGAAGTACCCAATCCGTCGCAAGCATGTAAGCACCCCGGCTTACGCAGATCCCAGTATCTACTACATATACCGCCTGCGATACTGAATGATACCGATTCAGTATCTCTGCCTTTTGGAATAGTGGCTGAGCGCGGCGGTCCAGTCATTACAAAGCAATCGCTATGATGCAAGTTCGTCGGACGGCCACACCAGCAGCCAGTTGACGCCCCCACGCCGTATTAGAGCTAGCAAATATATCGGGGCTCAGGCTGAGGGTAAGTTACGATATGAATGCGACTGCCTAGTAAGACGGAGCCACTACGTCAGGATCCCGCGCCATTCTCAACGATAAAAGAATTACATGCCAAGGAACCTGGGTAACAGCCAAACGGCGTATCAACTGCGTCAAAAAGGGGATCGCGACACTCCACGAGTGCGACCAAAGTCCGGTACCAACTTGTGTACCTTCCCAATGACCAGAGACAAATCAAGTTTTCTCAAAAGCTGATGAGTTCAACACCGAGTAATACGAGAACAAGAACTAAGTGACATAACATAAATTGCAACAGTGCCAAAGGGAGCGTATCGTCGTCTTGCCCTCACTTCATCGAAGCACTCAAAATATCCAGTTCTCGTGCTATCAGCGAGTTTGGACATTGCTTCTTCAATGCTCTGAGCGAATAGCATCAACACAACCGGCTAGCAAGACATAGGGGAGAAAGATGCATACTCGAGTCCTTTTTTATCACCTCGCTCTTTGCACTCCCTGCCAGCAGCACGCCAGTCCTCACACAGAACGAACAATTCTACTCTCTTGGGTGGATCGCATCGTATGACGTAACTCACTGCTTCCTCGGCATGGCCAGTTGCGACGAGATGCCGAACAAATGGTTCATATCCGATTGGATTCCGTTTCGATCGCGCAAATGAGTCAAGGGCGTCAAAGTCTCGAAGGGCCGTCAGAGTATGGAGTTTGATATACCAGAACCTACATTAGATCAGCAGGATGGGGAACGAGGTCGCCATTGAGTAGATATGCCACTTATGAGGCACAACCTACCGCTTTTCTGGGACCTTGAACTCGCTTTTAACTTTGTCCGCCTTCTTGCTCATTCCATTCATAAGACAGATCCGGATGGTCTCCGACACGCTCTGTCCAAAATATTTCACATTTCCGTCCGACTCTTTTTCAAGTTGTTGCTGCATAGTCAGTAGACGTGCGTGCTCGTCCATCATCTGCGTTTACGCACGTCTCAATGTCAGTCCACGTCCTGGATCGAACTCCAACAAGTCCTGAACTCCTACCTTGGCTTCGAAACTGCGATCCTTGTCTTCTGAGAAGAACTTTTCCGCAGTCTTGACAGATGTGATCACAGCCGTTTGATCCTATACCAGTCGATGAGGGGCACGAGCTAGGTTAACGAAAGATAGGTGTACCGTCATGTGTCGTGCTTCGTCCAGCGCGAGCACAGCAATTTCCACACGTCGGTCGTCACTGTAGTAGAAGTCGCGGAGCATTTCCCTATTTTGCTCCCGAGCATATACTTGGAGAAGTTTGCTGGCAAGTACCAAGCGCTCTCCTCCATCTTCGATCAGGCGGAAAAATGTGCCAAGCGGAAGTCGCTTGTGCAAGTGTAGTAGGACATGGTACACTGGCACTCTGAGCCACTCGCGTGATATGGTCATCAAAAATACACATACCAAGTTCAGTATCCCCGCTATCTACTGCCTTTAATAATGCCAGTTTGTCTTCTTTCATTGTTAGTAAGAGCGGCACTTGATCTGAGGCACGTGTCTCGTGGTCGAGCAGCTTGAAAGAAAACGGACATTGGTAGGATAAGAGTGGTGAAGACGCCGCGCGCTTACCTTCGTTGCCAGACCTGCTCTGCCAACCTCCCATGCACGACGTGCAATGTCTGCATAACTTACTGCACCTTTACCGAGCTTCTCGAACTTGTCGACAACTATCTTGCACAGCTCCTCGTCTTCTACGTCTGTAGCGGAAGATTTCGATCGCGCAATCTTTGCACTCGCCCAGTGCTTCAAAACAATGTCGGCCTTGAGGGAGAGGTAAGAAGAGGTTCGGAGAGCAAGAAGGTGCAAATTCCTCGAAGTTAACCGAGTGATTAGATGCATCGGGGATAGGTACTGATATCTGAAGCATACAAACGTCAGTGAGGTGATGGGAAAATGATAACTTGTTGCATACTGGGAATAGGTTAACGGTATCCCTATTTCGTAGAACCTGACTGAATTCAAGACCTTCAGCGCCTGTCCCATAGCAACAAAATCGCCAGGGTTATATAGATCCAAGAATCCACCACCAAACTTTGCTGCCTGAAAACTCTGTGTCAAAAATAAGATGTAATCACAAGGGGATAGCTAACACTGAGAAGACGGCGCTGCCAGTATGGTTCCCACTCGTGGCCCGCTGCATCGATGCATTCGTTCACGGCCGTCGCAAGTTCTGGTCGAATGCTCCGAATGCTTTCGTCTGCTTTGGACGACCGTCGAGTAAAACTCTCCCAAGCGTCGAATAGTATTGCAGATGGGGATGTGGAACCAGGCCGGAAAACTGACGTAGAAGACACTGAGATGGGATTAGTCCACGACACACCCACTAGTAGAGCGTTGGTCATACCTGGTACCTTTTGGATGAAATCAGCAACCTCCTGCCCTATCACACGCACACCATCAAGTTCTGTGACTGTAAATGTCGCTCCGGAATAGGAATACCTTTCATCCTATGACATTCCTCGTACAATCCAATACACGAGGAGACTTACCGAAGTGTGTCGCCGGACGGCCCGACCAGAAGTGCAAGGTTATTCCATGTGACGATGATGGCATCGTTCCCGCACCATTCAACTTGGTTTGCTGAACCCTCCGCGCCAGTTGTTTGGGTATCGAACTCCGCAAGGCTGCGCTGGAAGTCGGTTGAGACGACTAGTAAGAGACCACTGTAGTTCAGCAATGCCAAAAGCTTGCCGTTGGGCGACGGCGAGATCCGCAAGAACGGTCCGCGTGCCACACGTTGATCTATGGTTTCCAAGTTATCGACTGCATGAATCGTCGTCTCTACGGATAGCAGGACCTCGACATGACGCGAGATGTTCTGATCGGGCGGAATGACAGCCCACGCATGCGGAGGCTCGAACAATCCTAAACACCGACTGATCAATCCTTTCACGTCACGCACGCGCACGTCAACCCACACACACACCCGGATTCGCCAATGTGAGTGGCTTGCCACCGTCCCAGTCCTTTATTTCCAGGAGAGTTAGTGATCCCGTCAGTGCAACCAAACCATTCTCATGGATACGGGCATCTATAATACCCATCTCCGCGGCCTCTGGTCCGAGTGAGTGGTGTTGGTAGTCGCCTTGGAGGTCGTACAATCGGTAGACACCCTCTTCATTGAGCATTACCAACCGTTCGTCAGTGGTCCACCCGAAACGAACGATTTTCCCTTGGTCCCACTGTCCACTATTTCGTTAGCATCCTCGCCTCAAGCAGAAGAACAATTCAAATATCCACATTGAGTAACAGTAGCCCCTCCCCTGCAGAAGAAAAGACTTGAATTTGAGACCTAGAGAGGGTAGGGCCAGCGCGTCCGATGGCAATTATCTTGGATGTATCCCGCATAAGTGCTTTAAAGGGGGAGGGATGGGCAAATGTTAGAATACATGTGGCTTAGGGTATTGCTACAATGGCACGCACCAATGGGTCCACCGTTTCGACACCCAGCAATGACAAAATCATCCAAGTTTGGAAGTTTTTCTGGTATAGAATAGAGTTGTAGGCGTCGATAAAACACATTTCCTTCTGGCATCGCCTCCCATGTAGTCGTTGGATGCTCTACTGCGGAGTCCATCGCGTGGTCCGTTGCGTACTATTGCCCGACTACTATAAACGGGGTTACTGAGAATGATAACTTGTTAAAATAGTATTCGTAACAATGTCGCAAAAAGTAGCAGTGACTTGCACGAATGCTTTGAAACTTGAGGTCGAAACCAAAACACTAATTCACTTAAGTGAGCTGCATCAACTATTGAATGCCGCTTCCAAATATGGTAATCGGTTCCGGTGCGCACCCGGGAGCGCCGGGATTAATGAAGAAAACATAGGATCCATAACACGCCAGATGCTACATGCTTTACAGCGCCTAATGAACAGCAAAAATAGTAGTGCATGAGAGAATATGATATCAGCAGAAAGTCCATGATACGAACATATACGGAAAAGATATAGACAGCGGTGCCTCGAAACAGTAGAGACGGTTACCAGTGCTCGCCAAAGAGAAGATGGGGTGAGAGCGTCAATTAACTCTGATGGGAATGCGGGCCCTTACATCGTCTTGACCAACCAGGACGGAAACGTCCAGGTAATACTGCAAAATAGGGAGGGTAAGAAAATCGTGCTTCGGCGGGAGCTCTTACCTTGACGCTTATTCCTGGCCAGTCCACACTGGGCAATATATCCTTTGACAAAAGTATTTCCCCCTTATACAACCCGTCGGGAAGATCATGTGACGCATTATTGCCCCGAGGACGTTTCGGAAACCCAATGAAAATTTGTGTCTGCAGGGTTCGCGACACACAGAAAGCCATTTTTGAAACCACTGGCAAAGAAGTCGTGGTACAAAATAACTTGTCCCGGGTATGAGATCGAATGGGTGACTTGATCGATCGTTTAAGGAGCGCGAACGGGGATCTTTGACCTTCTGATTCATCGCTGGCAGGTGGAGTATCCGGAAGAGCTGGTGACGGGGGTACACATCGAGGAGTTATGGTAATCTTGCGAACGAGCGACACGGTTATCGTTGCGTCAGAAGCGATTTCCTTGACCAAACATCGTGATCCAGAATTCGTTGTGAACACAACATAATATGGGACGAAACTCCTGCGATAAAACGATTGAGGTCGAGGAAGCGTCACCTATTGGGAGTGTTGTCGGTTTCCTCTCACGGGCGAAACTCCGTAACTACTTACTGCGCAACTGAACGGAATCGGACGTTCCGGCATTAAAGGCATTTCCAGCCACGATTCCGGTTGTATCGCAGAGCCATCAAAGGACCGGAAATCAGCATCCAGATGCAGCAATATTGGGGCTTCCAACCTGTGACAAAGCGGTCAAATTTTATCTCACACAGAATGGCCTACGTGCATAGCTTTGTTCCCAGACCCGTCAGATGCTTCCCAGACCGCAGAGATCCGATATGTGACTTCAAGTTCCTCCACGGGGGACCGTCCTTGCGAATCCCCGGCAGGAGCCCTGAACGAAAACGTTGATGGCATTTCTTCTCCAGGCCGTGACCCACGAGGAAGGTCAAAGCTGAACTCGCAAGAACAACATGCGGGAGTACCCAGGTCTGATATACTAGGCTGTTTGCGAACACCAATCGCGTCGCGGATGGTTGAACGAGAATCAATAGATGCGATGGGAACAGTTGCTGATGAAAACAAAAATACATGGCGATATCTTTTAACTGTCGGGTTGCACGAATATTCGGCATCCGCATTTTCTTTGACAAACGAGTACTCAAAGGCTCCTTCTAGCTGTTTCTTTGTCAATCAAGGGAAGGGGCGAAGGTAGAAGGCTTACAGAGATGGCTAAGCGCCCACTTCGGCAATGACTGAGATCAAGTATAACTTTTCCTTCAATCTTGCCATGATCTCCGAACACTGGGCAAGTTTGTGAGATCCCTGGCCCAGGTTGCTTTACTACTTTAACAGAAGGACTATATATTTGCATGTCCAGAAGTAAGGAGCTAAGTGGCCAGGTTGAAATGGATCTTTTATACTAGTATGCAGGTCTGCTCACCGGAAGAACGAAATGTGTGAATATGCAGAAGTGGGCCGCTTCTCGAGCCTTGCGACCTGCACGTAGCTTGACGACGCCAGTATTGAATGAAGGTGAAGAGAGGGCTTGAGGAACATCATTCTTCGGTTAGAACACAGCAAAAAGTGTGAAGGGGATAAGTACCATCTGCGATTACAGCAACCCGTTGCGTCTGATATAAGTCTGCCTGATAGACATGCCGTACAACGGTCCTGACAGAAATAAAAGTAGAAGTATAACCGGAACGCTGGTCTAGGCATCATCAGCTCCGGGGGGTTACCACATTTCAGTGAGCCATGTGATCACTGGCAGGTGGCACGGTTCTGACTACCTGAAGGTTCACACCCATCAATCTTCAGACTGAACCCGGGCTCGGTGGTCAGTGAATTCGCAGGGAGTCTGCGGCCCTAAATCTTCGTATGGGAAAACATCCATGGGCTTGGAGCTTGCGATTCGGCGAGAGACACACTTCCTGGTGATTCTAGGGCCTTTCCACGGTGAGTGGCTACGCAATTGCGTGACAAAACTTACATCGCTCGAGTTTATATGTATCGGTGTTTGCTCTATTATAGTTCTTCCTTTAGCCTTGATTCGTAGGTTAAGGACATTAAGCTAGTGGCAGTGTACCATTGACCACATCAACTTGATCGCAAGATACTCTCGTGAGAAGCCAGTGACTACAACTTGCACAGCGGAACGTGCCGTGATACGATACGAACTCCTGTAATAAAAAATTACGTATACTCCTACTTTTGATCCCCGAGAATGCTATCCCTCGTTACCAACTTACCACGAAACTACATTTGAACTTGCTAAAACAGAAGGGCACTGCAGATGATGGTTCGTTGCCTTTGAAATTCTAAGTTAGCGGGTGACTTCTTGACGGCAGTAAACTCCCTTTGAAAGCACAGCCACGCACTTTGAGATGAAGCCCGGCTGAGGCAAAGAGCCGCTGACGTCATGACACTTACAGCTTGAAGGCGTGACACAATTCACTGTCTTTTGAGCCGTCTCAGCTCATGAAGAAATTACGATAGCACCTGACCCTCGTGTTGAATCATCTTGAATGAACCTGAGCGTGAGCGTGCGGCCGAGGACTTGGAATTTCACGGAAGGGGTCGTAGCAAGTTGCTCAATGGGGTGCAAGAACTTCCACTGCACATGGTGACCACGTAGGAATTCGAATCCTCCAAAAGCTGGCAGTGAAGATAAGTGTCAAGTGACCCCTAGCTATGAACTCTGCTAAAAATAATATAGTGAAATTAGCGAAGCAGGCTAATCTGGCTGAGCAAATTCGTTTTAAGCCCTTCCAGATCCTTATTACGGGCCGTACAGAAATCAGTGGTCTAAGAGTTGGTATAGGGTCCTGTTTAAATTGTTTAGTTGAACATCATGGTCACCGCCATCGGTCTCATGTAGATCTCGTTGGGATGTCACCCCGTATGCTCCTCTGCCAACTTGGAAGGTCTGTTCCTGCATTACTCGATAAACCTTATCACACCATCCCAGCTACTTTCTCCGACTTTGAATGGGAGGCAGGCATGGTAGTCTTGGACAAACCAACGGTACCATTTGTCAAAGACTGGTCAGGGTGGGATTTGCAGGTTGCCATTGGTAGGTTTCTTGAGGAATCAAGCTAGCGAACGCCTATGGATAAGAATATATTACTAACACAATATAGACCTGGAGCTGCGATCTGGTCACTACTGGTGACTGTAAGAACATGGTTACGGGTGGTGTATTTTCGGCGTAGTGGGGCAGCAAGGTATGTATAATGCATGACCAATACTAGGTTCAGGTTTTCGCAAGGGAAGCGACGCAAACATGAATCTGGAGGAGGGGGCGTGATGGAATGGCAGGTGCTTGTAGATTGTACAGACGGTGACCTTTAAGCTCGAGCTGACCACCTGCCACCATTGTACGGCCCTCGACCGTAAACATCGTCTGCTGGCAACACCCCACTTTCGAGAGTAATGATTACCGACAGTGTTACTGTCGGCTGTCTCAGTAGAAGCTCCATTGGTTC
>JBBPJU010001325.1:0-12517 GCA_038088875.1 Austroboletus festivus | reverse complement strand
TGTTTAGGTAGAACCAAACATGTACATACAGTAGAGTAGTATATAAAGGCCCAGGAGCGCTAGACTGGATCCCCAGTTTAGTGGTCTTGGAGATTTCCCTCTCTAAAGGCCAGAAGTCCTAAGAAGAAGGTTGCCACCATACAACCTACTGGAGACACTAGTGCTCGAGGCACTAGACTTCAAGACATATTTATCAAGAAGAGGTTGTCGTCTATACAACCTACTGGATTACTATCATGCCAGACATAGGATCCAAGACCTAAAGAACTCCTTCCCTCTAATCCCTGTGGCTTTTATTGCTGACGGTGGCTCTGGTTGGTTGGTTAGAGATACAACTCTCAAGAGGTTGTTTCAATAATGAAGAAGAGTATGAGATTGATCAGATTGTGAACCACAGAGGACCTCCTGCCCGGCGACAATACCTAGTCCACTGGAAAGGATATCCCTCTTCGGAGGATACTTGGGAAAAAGAAAACAACTTCACCAATGCAGACCAAATATTAAAAACCTATAAAGACCAACACGCTCTCTAACATGCATTCCAAACAACCCTCCATATACACCCCATTCTACCGCTTCTCCTTGAAACCACAGAAAAACCCCAAACTCATTCAAAAGTTTTCCCATATCTCTATCTTTGTTCCTGGACAACGTGTACACTTTGATCAGTCACACATCGAAGAACACTCCTTCTATTGCGATACCCCTTATTGCCCTTATCACACTTCTTCCTGGTGATCGTTCATGGTGGCGTATTCTAACCAAACCCACATTGATCTGCTCTGCGCTAGCCGACCCTATCTCTATAATTCCATCATCCCCACCATTTTTCCTGTCAATATGAATGTATACCTTTCCTCCGTTTCAGACATTTATATCTTAGACACTTTACCAATTTCTGAACGACGACGACTTTATGCCCTCTTCCTCAACACCCCCACTACTCTTGAACATCTCCTTAACCATGATGATCTACAGTTCCCTTCTCCCCTCCTCATGACCATCTTCTCCTACAGGAGCCTCGCCGTGGTCAGAAATGTGGCAGCCACATCACCCGACTTTCCCAACAACGCTACCAATGCCCTTGAGGAATCCATTGAGCATGTACTGGACACCCTCCACCACCTCAACTTTGACAGAACAATCAGCTCTCTCCCCACCATTCCCTTACTCAACTTCGTTGAACAGGTGTTCCAGGAACAACCCCAATTTATTCGACTCAGAGGATATCGCTCAGGAAGATATTATCGAAGTATCATCAGAGCTAGTGCTGGGAATTTCGCTGATGCGATTATCTCGGCTAACCGGGTCCCCCCTCTCCTGTGCCACAGCCCAAGTGGAAAGAATCCTCATCCCAGAACATCTCTTACTGGCTCATCTCCAGAGTCGTCTGATGAGGGACAGGGAACTCTCCCCGTGCCACCTCCCCTCCAAGATAGAATCACCAGCCCCCCTGTCCCAGCTCGACATCTGGCACCTACAGTCCCTTATCCAACACTTCACTGTAGACAATGCAAAGCAACCGACCACTCTATCATCGCCTGCTGAAACTATACCTGCCTCTACTGTCACAACCTCGCCCCTGAACACGGTCCTCACAGATGCCCAGAACGACCCCGCTCCCCCAGGTTGGAGAACGAGGATGGATCTATGGCGTGAATCGGGGTTTCAGCCATACAACGGAGGTAATGTTACGATCTCTGACAGAGATTGTCTCGGTCACAGAAAAGACTGCTTTTGCACAACTTGCTGGCTTTGGATGGGGAATGGATATGATGTGGATGTGCTGGATCCTCCTCCTGAGGATGAACCAGAATGGCCAGTAGCGGATGAGTGGTGATGGAGTCGTGGGTTGAAAGTTGTTTGATCGAACCCCCCCTTTTCCTTTCTGATACCCAAAAGCTGAGTTCCTATTTCCGCCTCAGTATTGGGGACACTTTAGGTCGTTGATCTACTTCAGATCTTCTGTTAACGACCTCTCTGTTGATGTACCAATATTTCAGCTCTCCTCATGGAGGCCTCATTGCCCTATCTTCCATTCCTCTATTCCAGTATATCAGGCATCACCAGCCCCTTTTCATTTACCTTATCTTTGGACTACCTCATTCCTTGCCTCATGTGAGGTGCAGCACTTGTGGATCTTGATCTGCAGTGCCTCTTCCTTTCCACAATAGGGATCTATACCTTAGAGGATCACTATAAATACAGTAGCTGTCTGTACTTGTAGCCTCAGCTAGATCTATGCAATCACAAGTGTGGTGTCTAGTTTCCTCAGTGTGAAAGAGTCACTGCAGCGATTACCTTTGGATTTCTACTAGTCTTCATGCTACTATAGAGTGCACACTGCGATAAAGGATCAGACTAGGTGTCATGCTTGTCCAGCGTAACAGGTTCTGATGGGGGTATCCCAAAGGGGGCAATGGTTAAGCAGATATAGTTAATAGTAGTTCTTGGCATGCCAGTGGTAGGGGCAGGAGTCGAATTTGCAATAGTACCAGTGTTCTCCAACATGAGAATTCAGAAAGTGAACTCTCTTCTCTGAAACTCTGATCTTCTTATTTTCTTGGATGATCTCTTTTACTTCAGTGGAGATAAATTCCATATACCAGTGACTGTACTTCTTGTCTTGGAAGGTGGGTTGGATGGGATAGACCATGGTCTATAGGCTTGGGATCTGGTGGGTGCTTTTATAGGCAGATAGAATTTCATCAGAATGTGTGAAGTTAGTCTCCGGTTCCCAAGTATTTTCCGAATGGAGGTAACCCTTCCATTTTACCAAGTAGCTTCATTGCCGTAATATTCCTTTGTGGGACAGGATCTCTTCAACTTCATACTTGGGTTCTTCGTTTAGGTCAAGGGGCAGTTCCAGGGCAGTGGGGCCATGTTCCTCGGTTTCTGTAAATGGAAAGAGAAGGGATGCATGGAATATATTATGGATTTTCCAGTGTTCTGGAAATGATAGTTTGAAAGAGACATTATTAAAATTTCATAAGACTTGGAATGGGCCTTCTCTTTTTGGTAAAAGTTTTTGTAATTCCCCTTTTGTTTTTAAGTTTTTGGTGGAGAGCCATACCAGGTCTCTGATGTTAAATGGGGTATAGGTCTTTCCTTTTTGTCTTTTCTCATAGTCCTTCTGGGTGTATGTGATGGCTGCAGTTGCTTCCTTCCATGCATTGTTCCATTGTTCTAATGTAAGTTGTACTGTGGGGATGAAGGTTTTCATAAGTGGGGGAAATCCCCTGGGTTTGTATCCATTTATCAAGAGGAAGGGGGGTTGCTTGGTAGTAGAATGCAGTGCAGAGTTATGGGTGAACTCGGCTATGGGGAGGAAGTCACTCTAGGAGGAGGGGTTCTTATGGCAAAATATTCAGAGATAAGTTTCAAGTTCCTGGTTAACTCTTTCCAATTCCCTGTCAGTTTATGGGTGGTGTGTGGTTGACAGCTTTGGATTATATTGTAGGAGTCTAGCCATTTTGTGGGCAAAGGCACTGTTAAATTGGGGGCCATGGTTAGAGATGACCAAATCATGGATGCCGAACTGGGAGAAGATGTGCTTGAGGAATGGGGCTGCCACTCCCTTTGTGGTTACAGTTTTGGTAATAGGGATAAAAATAGCCCCCTTTGAAAGTCTGTGGTCCACCACAACTAAAATAGCATCCCAGGATGGGGCCAGCAGAAGGTCAGTGATGAGGTCCATCATTGGAGAGGTGTTGGAACAGCTGGGTGGCTGTGACACGATCTATGGGTATAGATCCTAGACACAAAGATATCGCCAAGTTTTAGCTGTCACTCAACAGTAGACAGGAGACTGATAGAAGTCTGGGATGTTCTGATAAGTCTTGCTGCATTCCTCACTTAGGAATGGCAGTTGAACCAAATACCACATAGATTAAATGTAGATCTAGTTAAGGGAATAACTATACATGGGCAGCACTATTTATAGTGGGTAAGGAAACCACTGTGATCATAAAAGGCAGTTACAGGAAGGGGAGGGGCTGTCCATAGGGCAAAGGGTTTACATAGATAAGCATGGGTGGAGGAAGAGAAGATTGCACCAGTGTAAGGGTGCAATCGAAAAGAAAATAAAGTCCATGGATAAGGGACAAGGTTCATACTGATACTCTGGTCGGGCGTAGATGTGATCACATCCATGTGGGATTGGTGGGCCATTCTGGCATGGATGTGGTCTCCTCTAGATGGATCGGCAGTGCTTGGGTATTCCACCACCCTGGGATGGCATCACCTAATGGCTCCTCTCCCCAAGTTGCTCCCTGCACTTCTCCATTCCAGAATTGATGCCTCATGTCCAGATTCCCTCTGTAGGCTGCGGTAGAGATGTTGGCATTAAGCCAAGGTTGATCCCCTTCATGAGGAAAAGGGGTGGCCCTCCTTGGGTAGTCCATCTGATGCATGACATTACTCTGTCGATAAGGTCGATGAACTTCATTGATCTCATCCCAATCCATTATCCACCTAGTCAGATCTACCCTCAGCATGCTCGGGGCAGAGATGCTGGGGGTGTCTGGGAGTGTCCTGTCTATAGTAGGGGCAGGTGTAGTTGGGGCAGGCGGGTTGGAGGTGGTGGGGACTTCCACACTGGTAACATTGATAGATTTGAGTGAGAGTTGGCAAGGCTGGGGTGTCATGTCTGGTGAAGGAGATTCTAGTGGAGAAAGGTCACTTAGGTTGCTGAGGTTGTCTGGGTAAGGAGTGGGGGGACAGAGTGGTTGGGGGGATAAGCTGTCACAGCAGTGCTTCATCGACTTCCCCTTTGGATCTTTCCGTGTTTTCTGGGCCCTTAATTTCCATAAGAGGTTGATTGATACAAACCAGGAGAGGAAGATGATTCTCTCATTCTTTGCTATCTGCTGATTTTCCTCTGATCCGTCTATCCGATTCAGTCTCAAATGGGAAACTGCTGCCATTAAGGAAGGTGAACTGTCTCGCAAGTTCAAAGTTGATAAATCCTCACTGTCCCATACCTCTGGGTAACTGGAGGTAGATGGGGTAGATCTTTCTGAAGAAGGTGGAGGTGGGGAGTCATTTGATGAAGTATCCCAACCCACAGAAGTGGAGGGCATTGAGGGTTTGAGCCCCAGCTGTGTGGAGATTTTCTGTGATCACCTCACTAAGGTTTTCAATGATGTTTTCTTCGACCAAGAGTCTTGTGGAGACATAGCTGTGATAGGTTTCTATGAGGAGGATGACAGAGGATAGTTTCCTAAGTTCCAAGTTGGCTTCTAATAAGGCCAATCCCTGGGGGTCGTCCAAAATGGCAGCATAGGTGATTCTTCTATAAGAGGGTGGGAGGATCTGGAGATTGAAGATGTCTTTGATCAGGGTAAGAATAAGGGACATATATGTGGAAGAAAATGGCGGCATGAGAGGAGATGTCGAGATCATCAGAGTAGAGCTCAAACCGGATGTGAATGACAAATTTTAAAGTGATAAAAATGGGAAGAGAAGGCCGTCCATAAGGTAGAAGAAAAGGAAGAGAATGGTTGATGATAAGAAAAGAAATGTTGGGCTAGAATCAGTAGTGATAAGGACAGTAATGAATCCAACAATAGCACTTGTGAGTTTGGATATGTTGCTGATCATAATGTCTTTTTCTTTTTGGGGTGAAAATGGAGATGCACGAGAATCGGTAGGAATATTTAGTGGGTTTATTGGTTTTGAGGGAGAATTTGTAGAAATCACAGTGGACAGTGGGTTGTTTGTCATTGATCATAGTTTGTGTTTTCTTTTATATGTTTGTAGGGTTTCATTGGTGTGGGTGAAGTTGCTCTCTGGTTCCCAGGTGTTTTCTGTGGTAGAGTATCCTTTCCATCACACTAAATATGATCTTCGGCCTGGATGTCCTCTGTGGTTCAGGATTTGCTCGATCTCATATTCTTCTTCATCATCTATGATCTTGGGTGGGGGTGGAGTTCCAGTGATCCCGTATTTGTCATTTTGGACAAATGGGGAAAGAAGGGAGGCATGGAACACATTATGGATTTTCCAGTTTGGGGGTAAATCCAATTGATAAGTTATGGGAGAAAGCACTTTTACAATAGGGAAGGGTCCTTTCCTTTTTGGGCCGAGCTTCTTTGATGGATAGGGGGTTTTAAGGTTTTTATTTGATAACCACACTTTATTGCCTTTCTTCCAAGGTTTGAACTTTGGGAAGTTATGGGAGAATTGTTGGGCATTGGTGATTGCTGCTAGTGCCTCGTCCCTGGTTGTTTCCAGTAGTCTGAGTCAGTTTTCAAGTGTGGGGTTGAAGGTCTTTCCTATTGGAGGATAGGCTCATGGTTCATAGCCCATCATCAGATGAAATGGGGTTTGTTTAGTTGTGGAATGTACTGAGGAATTGTGATTGAATTCTGCCATTGAGAGTAGTTCACTCCAGAGATCTTGTTGCCCTTGGCAGAATATTCGGAGGTAAGTCTCTAATTCCTGGTTGACTCATTTGGTTTCCCTGTTGGTTTATGGGTAGTAGGCAGTAGATAGTGTGACATCATAGTTGAGCAGTCTGGCTAGTTCCTTGGCGAATGCTGATGCAAATTGTGGGCCCCTATCTGAGATAACTTTTGAATGTAGTCCAAAGCATGGGAATACATGCTTGAAAAATAGGGTTGCCACTCCTGCTGCATCGATAGTTTTGGTAGTTGGGATGAAAATTGCCCCCCGGCTAAGTCCGTGGTCCACCATGACCAATATAGAGTCCGCACCCTGTGAAGGGGGTAGATTGGTGATCATGTCCATGGAGATGGTGTGGAAGGGGTGGGGGCTGGTGGCAGGGATAGGGACCAGAGGTGGGCGAGATGGATTATTGATGTTTTTATTTTGCTGGCATATTGGGCATCCAGCGATATATTTTCTAATGAAGGTTGAGAGTCCTGGCCACCAGTAGTCACAGGATAGGAGTTGGATTGTCCAGTGTTGTCCCCTGTGTCCCCCTGCTGCAGATGAGTGGATGGAATGGACCAAGTCTTTTTTTGCATCAGGAGGTATGTAGAGTCAGTGGCAGAAATAAAGTTGTTCTTCCTTGTAGGTCCAGTCCAAGGGGTGGGATTTGTCAGGGATATGGATTTCCTTGTACATGCATTGTAGTGCATTCAGCACCAGGGGATCTTTTTTGGATGAAACCTTGATTTTATCTTGTAAGGTGAGATTGATTTGCCTGGAGAATAATTCCTCTGGGAGGAGGCAGATTTGGTTGTTATCATTATCAAGGTTTGGATTTGGCATCTGAGAGAGGGCATTGGCCAGACCCATCTATGTTCCTGGAAGATGATGAAATATTAGGTTGTATTCTTATAAGAATAGTTGCCATCATGTATATTATCTGGAGAGTTTCCATGCTTCTTTGAAGTATAGAAGGTTCTTGTGGTTGGTTAGAAGCATTACTGGGTGATGAGTTCCGGTTAGGTAGTGTCTCCAGTTGTCTAGCATGTGTATTACTCCCAGGAGTTCCTTATCATAGATGTCATAGTTCCGTTCCACGAGAGATAGGGTGCTGGATCTATATGCGCATGGATGGAGATCTCCATTGAGATCCTTCTGCATTAATACTCCTCTGGTCCCCACAAGTGAGGCATCTGTCATTATGAAGAATGGTTTATTTGGGTTGGGGATGGAGAGTACAGGTTGTTTTAGGAATTGTTTCTGCAACTCCAGGAAGGCATCTTCTTGTGAGGGGCCCCATGACCATTTTGTTTCTTTTTTTGTTAATTCAATAAGGGGTCTGGCTTTCATGGAGAATCTGTCAATAAACTTCTGGTAGAAATTGCAGAACCCTAGAAAGGAGCATACTCCTTTTACTGTGGTTGGGGAGTTCCATTCCTTGATGGCCTTGAGCTTGGTGGGATCCATCTCTGTTTGTCCTTCCAAAATGATCATCCCAAGGTATTCGGTACTTTTAGTGTTGAAGGAGCATTTTTCTAGTTTGAGGTAGAGTTTGTGTTCCATCATCCTCTCTAGTACTTTCTTTGTCCTTTTGTCGTGGGTTCTCTGATCGGGGGAGTAGATAAGGAGGTTGTCCATATATATAATGAGCCGTCCTTTGGCTAGATAATCAGCAAAGATGTCATCCATCAATGCTTGGAAGGTGGCTGGGGAGTTGCAGAGCCCAAAGAACATTACAGTTGGTTCAAACAACCCTATCGGTGTGATAAAGGCGGCTTTCCATCTATTCTCTGGTACTATGTGGACATTATTGTATCCCCATCATACATCCATCTTAGTGAAGATCTTAGATCCTCTTAATTTGTCAATTAGATCTCCAATAAGGGGTAAGGGATAAGCATTCTTGACTGTATATTCATTCAGGTACTGGTAGTCTTGGCAAGGTCGGAGTTTTCCGTTTTTCTTATCTATGAAGAAAAAAGGAGATGCCTGGGGGGATTTGGACATCTGGATTTTCCCACTTTTGAGGTGTTCCTCAATGAACTTTCTGCATGCTTCCGTCTGTTCTGGGTTTAAGGGGTAGTTTTTTGCTCATTGGGGTGTGAACAAAGGTAGGAGGTTAATATGGTGATCATAGCTTCTTTTGGGGGGAAGCATGGTTGTAGCTTCTTCCAAGAATACTATTTGGTATTTTCGGAATTTATCTGGTAGCACTATCTCCTGTTTTAGCTCTTTTCAGGCAAGATCCATAGAGATGGTGAGTTTATGGATCTCCTCTTGGTCTGTGCAACATCAGATAAGCACTTCTTCATTTGATTCTTTGGCTAGATTTGTGGTAAGGTATTTGATCAGATATCATTGTTCCTCAGGGTTGATGCTCCTTATTCCTCCTTTGAGCTCCTGATGCACCCAGTTGATCATTGGATTATGTTGTGTTAGCCAGCTCATCCCTAGGATCATATTGGTTTTTCTGCTTTTAATCACTAGATAGTCTCTGGTTTCTCTTCTTCCTCCTATGGAAGTGGTGATAGTGGCTTTGTGGGTTATGTCTCCTCTGGTATTGGATGTTCCATCCGTGTTGACAGCAATTCTCTGTAGTTTTAGTCATGTGAGAGGTAGTCGTAATTTTCAGGTGATTGGTTCATTAATGAAGCAGTTGGTTGCTCCACTGTTGACAGGGGCTTTTAGTTCAGTGGTTCCTGGAAGTATTTAAATGGGGATTGTGATTGATTTTCATTCTATAGATTGTACATTCCAGATCTTAGGAGAGTTACACACTGATGGAGCTCTCCAAGTCAAAAACCCTTGGCTTGCTTGACTCGGTTCCAGAGTTCTTCTATGCTTATTTTAGCAACAGTTTCTTCCTCCTCCTCTCCTTGGTAAATTGGTTCCTTGTATATCTCTTTGAGGATCTTGATGATGTCTTCTTCTTTTACATTCTTATTGTCACACACCAGGTGGAGTATCCGCGGAGAGCCACCCCTTTTCCTCATGAAGGGGATCACCCCTGGCTCAATGCCAACATCGCCAATGCCGCTTATGGGGGAAACCTCGACATGCGCCATCAATTCTGGTTTGGAGAAGCTGAGGGAGCTACCTGAGGAGAGGAGCCCTTGGGTGATGTCGTCCCAGGATGGTGGAATGTCCAAGCACCACCGATCCACCTGGAGGAGACCACTCCTGTGCCTGAGTGGCCCACAGATGCCGCATGGATGTGATCGCATCCATGCCCTTCCCATTATCTCAGTATGAACTCTTTCCCTTATCTTCGAACTTTAGTTTCTTTTCGATCACACCCCTACACTGGTGCAATCTCTACTTTCCTCACCTACGCTTATCTCTTGTAACCCTATGCCCTACAGACAGCTTCCCCCCTTCCTGTGGTCGCTCCTTATGGCCATAGTAGTTTCCCCCATCCCTATAAATAGAGCTGCCGATGTACTTGTGTTCCCTAACTAGATCTACGTTTAATCTACGTGGTATTTGGTTCAAATGGTCACCCCTGAGGAGAAGGTCACCGATAAGACTTACCTTAACCATCCCGGACTTCTATCAGTCTCCTGTCTACTGTTGAGTGACAGCTCGAACTTGGCAATATCTTTGTGTTCTGGATCTATACCCATAGATCACATCACACTTATCTCCTAGAACCTTGATGTAATTGGCGATAGCTGATGGTGCTGGGGTAGCAGAGATCTCTTTAGTTTGTTCCTTCTTTTGGAATTTGGTGTGGGAAGATGTTCCTGGTCACAGATGGTTCCTGGTAGAGCACCCTACTTTGTGACAAATGAAGCAATGATTTTCTTTTATGTGTTTAATGTGATTGAATGGGGATAGTTTGATGACATCAACATCCATTGCGTTAGGGTCACGTGCTTCCGCTTTGTATCGATTCCCTTTCAGGTCTCAAACTCTTTTGATCTGTCTTATTTGTCTATGACTGGATTCGATCCAATCTTTAAGGGTTTCCAGCTCCTTTATGGCTATGACTTTTTTCATGATCAACAGATTGAGGTCTTTGATGAACCATTCCATCAGGGCAGTATCATCTGTCATCTTTGCTTTTCTGGCATAGAGCTGGAAGTCCTGCATATATTCCTGCAACTTCTTTGTCATAGAGAAGGAGTCTTTGTCCTTCTGTTTAAGAGCAGCTAACTTCCTCCTATGGTCCAAGTGGTCCTCCTTGGATGAAAACACCACTAGAAATCTTTCTTTGAAGCTTTTCCAGCCTTAAGTATCTGGGATCTTTCCTGCTTCTCACTGATTGTAGTAGGCTTCTGAGAATGTCTTTCCTCTTCCTTTGCTTATTGTGACACGATCTACGGGTATAGATCCAAGACACAAAGATATCGCTAAGTTCTAGCTGTCACTCAACAGTAGACAGATGACTGATCAGAAGTCCGGGATGGTTTGGGTAAGTCTTATTGGTGACCTTTGCTTAAGGGGCAACCATTGAACCAAATACCACGTAGATTAAACATAGATCTAGTTAGGGAATAGTTGTACATTGGCAGCACTATTTATAGTGAAAGGGGAAGACTACTATGGCCATAAGAGGCGACCACAGGAAGGGGTGGGGGCTGTCCATAGGGCAAAGGGTTACAGGAGATGAGCATGGGTGGAGGGATCAATGATCGCACCAGTGTAAGGGTGCAATCGAAAAGAGACTAAGGTCTGATGATAAGAAATAAAATTCATACCGAAGTAATTGAAAAAGGGGGGGGGGGGTGCATGGATACAATCACATCCATGCGGCATCAGTGGGCCACTCTGGCACGGGTGTGATCTCCTCTAGGTGGATGGGTGGTGCTTGGACATTCCACCATCCTGGGACTACATCGCCCAATGGTTCCTCTCCCCAAGTCGCTCCTTCGGCCTCTCCATTCCAGAATTGATGTCGCATGTCGAGGTTTCCCCTGTATGCTGCAGTCTCGATGTTGGTGTTGAGCCAGGGGCGATCCCCTTCATGAGGAAAAGGGGTGGCTCTCCGCGGGTACTCCACATGATGCATGACACTCATCTTATTCAAGGCAGTATTGATTCTGTCTTGATCGTAGGTATAGATATCATCATTCATGGAGAAGTAGTTGCTCATGGTCATGATCCACCATGTCACATCCTCTTCTTCCCCAGAGAAGTCAGTTGGTAGGCCCACTCTTTTCTCTGATATCTTTGTTCTCTCCCTTCTAGGGGGTGGAGGGGGATCGATGTCCAGATCAAGAGGTTCTTCTATTGGTTGCGATGTAGCTGTATTAGGTGGGACAGGAGTTAAATTCCTATTGGCTGTAGCAACTTCAGTGTTAAGGGCTGGAGGTGTGGGTAGGCTCTCAGAAGGGCGACAATAGGTTCAGGTTGTATAGGGTCAGGGGTTGAGATGATGGCTAGGAGTAGTAGAGCTTCCTCCAATTCGAAATCTTCGAGACGAATCGGGGATAGGGTGGTTTTGATAGGAGTTGTTGACATTGTGGATTTCTTCTCCCTCGGATGGGAGGTCAGTGGCAGAGTAAATGTTGTTGGATCTTCCCTAGTGGGGATTGAGGCCCACTAGACTCTTCTTGGTAGAACAAGGAGTGAACAAGGTTCAACTAGATCTTTTGTGATACAATCTACAGGTATAGATTCTAGACACAAAGATATCGCCAAGTTCTAGCTGTCACTCAACAGTAGACAGGAGACTGATAGAAGTCCAGGATGTTCTGATAAGTCTTGCTGGATTCCTCACTTAGAAATGGCAGTTGAACCAAATACCACGTAGATTAAATGTAGATCTAGTTAAGGGAATAACTATACATGGGCAGCACTATTTATAGTGGATAAGGAAACCACTGTGACCATAAAAGGCAGTTACAGAAAGGGGAGGGGCTGTCTATAGGGCAAAGGGTTTACATAGATAAGCATGGGTGGAGGAAGAGAAGATTGCACCAGTGTAAGGGTGCAATTGAAAAGAAAATAAAGTCCATGGATAAGGGACAAGGTTCATACTGATACTCTGGTCTGGTGTGGGTGTGGTCTCCTCTAGATGGATCGGCAGTGCTTGGGTATTCCACCACCCTGGGATGGCATCACCTAATGGCTCCTCTCCCCAAGTTGCTCCCTGCACTTCTCCATTCCAGAATTGATGCCT
>JBBPJU010001324.1:0-12522 GCA_038088875.1 Austroboletus festivus | reverse complement strand
TATTTCTATCTGCACTCACCTTCCATGTTGTCACGGTAAATCTATTTATGATACGTACAGTGATCCACCAGCGCTTGCACCAGCGAATCTCAAGTGGCTCCCAGTGCTCAGTAACATTGCTTTGACTAGATCAGACAATAAAAATGAAAAATAGGAAATCGGTCACTTACATCATCATCTACGATATCTTACCGAGGTGATTAACCTTCGTCTAGAGAACATAGTAAATAGTTAAACGTAGTCAACCTTGGATTTTAGGGGTTTAAATTAGCTACCCACATTCAACATACCGTATACTCATTCACCACAAAACTACTATTCATAAGATGCACAAAAGCACATGAAAGGCCCACTATTTCGACAATATATACCCAGTCATAGCATGATATGGGTAGTTTTGTAATTTCTAACGAGTTCCTGTAAAAATCCAACATGAATTGTGTGTATGGTGTGCAATTGGCGCTGTGACGGTGCTTGCGAAAGTGCCATATGCATGTCCCACCGTACCACGAAAAAAGTACCATTTCATCAATGCCATACGAGGCCCGATAAGGACCCGGGCACATACCATCTAACTGCGTTCACAGACGAACCTACCCAGGACATGCATCAATCGTCCCCATCGCTTCCTCGTATTAAAAATCATCGCATGATCCAACTCCGGAAAACACAACACCTCCAACCTCCCAGCCCCATCCTGCCAATATCGCAACCCTTTGGGTTCACCCGTCAAATACCGCCTCACTGCTTCAGAATGGACCACCTGATCCCGTCCACTCAACGCCACTGCCACGCGCCTCCCCTTCAAATCTTCCCTCCACAACACATTTTCCGCCCAGAAAAAATGTCGCGCGAGCGTGCGCGCCACGTCCGGATCGCGTGACGCGAAATACCACAATAACCATTCGTTGGCGTATCTTGGTTGCCGGTACACGAAGTTGTACGCCACGTCGGGAAGGTGTAATAGGAATGGGATCGGATCCACGAAGAGGGTTGCGGTGATACGGGGCGCCAAGTCGGAGCGCCAGAGTTGGGCCGTGATGGCGGTGCCGTACGAGTGTCCGACAACGACGATGTGCGAAAGACCGAGGGAGTCAAGGACCAAGCGGATCGCAGTGAGCGTTGCGGCGCGCGAGAGGGGTGCAGCGGCAATACGGGAGCTGATGGAGAGGAATTCGGGAACGAGGATGCCGATGTCGGGGTATTGCGACGCAAGGTCGGCGAGGAATCCCGTGTAGGGGTGTAATCCAATCTATAGAATATATGAGATAGACATACAAAGAAGCAACGCGAGCCTCGGATCCCAAATAGAGAGTGGTCTACGTACACCTATTCCATGCAGAAAGAGCACCGGGTTCTCCTTGTCCGAGTGATGGGGCCGATACCAATATGAGAGACCGTCGATATTCGAAGAGCGGGAAAGCAGGGCGAGTGGACGAGGTGGAAACGAGTGACATAGCCTCTTGTCGGTGTAATGACGAAAACCGAGTGCATACAGTCTCAAATACGTTATGAAATCGATAACGCCGACGATCTGACGAGATCACTTTTTTCGAATCCATAGTATAGTTTTACGACTCACCAAATACCACAATAATGGCCGATGGGTCATGGACACCGGATCTAGCGTTGGCCGCATACATGGGGTATCCTTGTTATACCCATCCGCAAGCGCACGTCCAAGCAACCTCTCGATGGCTACC
The DNA here is from genome assembly GCA_038088875.1 of Austroboletus festivus. Taxonomy (NCBI): domain Eukaryota; kingdom Fungi; phylum Basidiomycota; class Agaricomycetes; order Boletales; family Boletaceae; genus Austroboletus; species Austroboletus festivus. The sequence continues at coordinate 10,819 of JBBPJU010001324.1, read as the reverse complement.
AGATACTCGTGTATCTCTTCCTCCCACTCTTCTCGTGACCGCACATCGAAGGGCGCAGAGAAAAAGGCCCAGGAGAGCCACTCGAGGACGTTGTGTTTCTGGAAATCGCGAGATTGAAAGAACCACCCCGAGGGGTAGTCTTCTGTAGACCCTAGGTATGTACAACATCTCCGGAAGAGTGCTTGGCGTTCTTTGCGGGACAGTCTAGGGTGATTCGCAGCCTGGAGAAGTAAAGAGAACGTACGGCCTGAACGAGAGTCGTGCGTACCTTTTGAAGATGGTATCGTCTCGGCAGGTAAACGCACACGAAGAAGACAGCCTCTAGCAACGAGTAAGTCGATAGAATGGAATAGAGGATCGCCCATGTAGGCTCGAGGTGAGCAGGCGTGGGTGCTAGCAACGTCCAGATGACGCTGAACATGCTAAGCGGTGCGATTAGCTGCAGAGCTACAATGGCAGTCTTGATGAAGATGCTCTCCGGGACACTCTTCCCTAGCATCCTCGAGTTGTATTGAGGATGAAACCCGAACAACGTTAGGACTACCCCATGCTGGTGGCGCGGGCACGACGTTGTCAGATCGTGGCAATGTCGGGCTGCGCCCATTATGACGTACTACTACTACCCACAAGTCCGAAGCCAACAAACCACGAATAACATCATACACAAAAGCTGATGAATACCATACAGTGCTGTCTAGATCAACAGATGTCGATTGAGTTTCATCACATGCGACCACTTTACCCTCTGTCCGCGTCAACGTTCCCTATGTGATCCGATATTGAATCTGGACCTTTTCATGCGCCTTGACAAATACGTCCTCCCACAGCCTCTCCATCAACTCCGTATCCCTCCGGCCCGTCATCGCAGACGTACTCCAATACCACGACGACACACTTGCATGCCGTTGCATAATCGCCCCGAAAAACGCCGCCAGTGCGCCGACCGACTCGGGTTGGATGAACGAATCCGCCACGTTGACGGAAAATGGTACGCGTGGGGCGAATCCCGATGCGAGCGCCAATTTGACGGCGGGAGGTACTTCAGTGTAGCCCCGCGTGTCGATGGCGAGACTAAAGTGATGCAACAAGGGGAGCATTTGGAGGAGTTCAAAAAGGCCGGCAGGGGTGATCCCGCCTTCCGACTTCCAGCCCCACTCTTCGTTGATGAGTAGGTATTCTAGACGTGGCCATGCAGAGGCCAGATTGAGGATATGTTCGTCCGTCAGATGTACCGTGGAAGCAGTGTTGATGTTCAGGGTACGGAGATTGTCAAAGACCATGCAGGGGAGCAAATCTTCAAACGTCAGCTCGGAGGGTTCTGAATCGAAGTCCCCATAGTCCGAGTTTCGTATTTGAATCACTTTCAAGTTGACGAGGGAGTGAAGAGTACACGCCTTCTGTACGCCTACCAGATAGTCCCTGAGGGCATGTTTGGAGGGACAACAGTCAATGTAGGCAGTAAGCGACTCGATCGAGGGCAAACGAACGCAAGGAAGCACGCTTGCGATAAGATCCAACTGCCCCGAGGATATTTCCAAGTTGCGTAGTTTCGAAAAAACCAAGGTCTGGCCGGACGAGGTAATTTTTTCCACTATCTCCTCGTTCAAAGTAAACGAGAGATTACTCAAGGCAGGCGTACGAGAGAGATGCAAGAGGGCTTCCAAGTCGAAGCAGACATAGGGACAAAACAAGACCCGCAAATTCGACCAATACCGCACAAGACCAGAAACGTACTCGTCCGAGGCAGCCTGCGAGCGACGCATGCGTATCCATACTTTTCTTAAATTGGGACACAACTGTGCAAGCGGGTAAGGAAAGCTTTGAAAGGGAGGCACATCCCCAAACACAAAGTTAATATCGAGCGAGGTCAAGGATGGGACCAGCAGATGGCGCATCAGAGAAAACGTCTCCTTGATAAACTCCCACCGCAGAACGCGGAGATTCGGAAACATGGGGTCGGGTGTGGGTGGATTAAAAATAGTCTTGACTGACTCCCAGTTGAGTCCGCGGGTAAAGTCGTGTATGGAGCGGATGCGGCGGGTATAGCTTCGAAGGGCATTCCATTCGGCTTGTTCTAGGGGTCTGCTGAATGCAAACCACTTGATATAATTGGTTGTTCAGAATGTACAATGACGCTGAGGAACTCTCTTACTGAACATCCTGGATATATCCGACGCGATGCTCCAGGGAGACACCGTGCGAGGGGCGACAGATTGGCCATTTCGGTCCACAGTACGTCGAGCGCAGGTTCTTTGAACGCGTGGCATGTTCGTGCGAGAACGGCTAGATCTGCACGCCGTTTGCTGTTTTGATTCGCTGAGTAGCAATGGCCAAAGATGTTGAACAGAATCTCTTCTAGCTGAAGTGCCGGATGCATGTTGGCAGTATCGATCGAAGCGACGAGTTCGGTCGTATTACCTTTTCTAGTATATTACCTACATTCGGAGTATCGGACAAAGTTGCCTCAGGCCAGGTTTCGGGTAAGGCAAGTTCAATCAACTCTCTGGCTTTGACAACGCAAAGCTAAACGCTGATCTGAATCCTTGGGTTACCAAAGTTTTCATAGCTTTCATAGATCGTCCCAGGCGAATACGAATAATCGCTAGACGAGTGAAAGAATGGACTGACTTATCTGTCACCTAGTCGTGAGCAGCCTATTCTGTCGGGACGATACTTGCAGGCGACGGATTCGAGACTAAGAAAAAATTGCAGAGTGGTACTGAACGAGAGGCGAGGCCAGTTTTTGATAAGAGTTAGAGGAGAGTGAATTCTGGTTTATTTTTCATGCCTTTCCCCCCGTCTACATTCCACCCTCACACTACTTTGCTTTTGTTACTTACAGAAGCAGCAGGTAGAACCAGATATTTGTTCCCAATTCTTTCGCGGTGGCAGTAATATGGAGATGGCAGGTGAGCCGGACCTTGTTCCTCCATATGTACATGGAAATTCTGATCTTTGCCTGGCTTTCCGATAGAGATTTCTTAGGCGTGAAATGGGAGAGATGTCGGTATGCATGCGAACTCCCCTGAATCATTCTTGTTTTTGGTTTGGAGGACTTTGGAAAGGGATGAATTGAAAGGTAAAGCTCCTCTCCGCAGTCCCGCGTGGATGTCCCCTTAAATTATGTACTAATCGAGGTTTATGTTCTGCGAAGACCTATAAGTAACTGATGGACTAAACTCATCGGGCCATTTCTCTCCTAGCACTAGGCCACGGTACGGCTTGATTTTTTGGAAATAGTAGTGCGATGTTTCAACCATACCTGAGAAAAGCTGGCCTCCCCATGACTCTTATGATGAGTTTGTTCCGAAGGACCGAAATACAGGCACTGTTCGAGATTAGAACGCGACAGGGCGTCACTACTACCTGATTTTTAGTCTTTATCCTGCAGGTGAATGGACCAGCACTAAGGCCGTAATCAGTAACCCATCGAGGTTGGAACCCAGTCGTTGAGGGTCATCGAGTGATAAAAATTTAATCACCAGGCACGGCCCACTGCAACGTTGGAACGTGCTCTAAGTTGAAACGGTTTAGAAAAGGAACAGTAACAATGGTAGCTGGTGACCGCCACGGGCAGATGCATCCAACAAGGTTGCAAAACCGTTGACTTTGAGATTGAATGGTCTAAAAAATAAAGCTATACCATTCGCGAAGCAAAGTAAAAACATCTCCCTACTTACGCAAAGCAAGTAGACTGCAGTAACTACATCACATCGGAAAGCCTAGTTAGAAGGGTTAGAAAACCAATAAAAGAAATGGATGGATGGATGCTATCATAAGGTATTCGTTGGATATTCTGTACACGGTAATATTAGCAAAAACGCGAGCTGAAATGGTATTGGATTGATTCGACAAATGTGTGTTGAGAAAGTCCATAGAAATTAATTTCCCGAGGGGGTCCAGCCACCCTATATTGGGTCTTCGCCTAGCGTTGGTACTGTAGTGAACGACGGCTTCCAACTACCTCCAACCCGACGCACAAATGAATTGACGGCACCAGCGGGTGGTACGTATGAGGTACCAGATGTGATGACGGGCGTATTGGTCATTGGGACGAAAATTGGCGGAGCCGCCACCTGGTCCGCATTCGGGAGAAATAGTTGTTGCGGAGAGATGGTGGTGGGCGGGGGATCGGAGGATACCGTAGAAGATGTAAGTACGTCTTCGGGGAGCCCTGCCACCAGGTCGAAGTCGAAAAAATTCATCATGTCGTCCGACGAAAGGCTCGGCTGACGCTGAGGAAGAGTCGCCGAATCCTCTTGAGGAATCTTGGGTACCTGAAAGAGCGATTGAAGATCCTCCTGAGGTGGAAGATAAGAGGCGAGAGTCGAATCGTCCCCCTCGAAGTTGCCCATGTCTTGCTTGAAGGCCAATAACTCCATGTCGAGGTCATCGGAAAAGGATTTCCCGTTGTAGTCAGTCTCTTCTACTTGGCCCGTTTCAAGAGCCAACGGGCCTTGTGGAATGGCAATGAGGTTGGTGTTGTTATTTCCTATACCCATGGTTCCGTTCTGCTGATTTGTGGAGGTCAATGCCTGGGTGAACCTTGACCCCGGGACATCCTTAGATAGCTCTGCCAAGTACTGTCCTGGATTTGTCGGAAGGTTAAGTGTGACAGTCTCCTAGAATGCTATTCAGAAAGCGCGAACGATGTATTATTTCAATGATTTTACCTTGGAAGTCCGATCATACAACAATTGAGCCGAAACGTTATTCCAGTTATTCGTTACTGGAATGGTGGTATTAGCCTCCAACGGTTCTTGCACCTGTTGTGGAGTCGGAGGCACTTGGTTTGGCACGGACATCTGGCGAAGGGGAGTTGAAAGCGTTTGCGTCGTGTTGGAGTTGGGCAATGGCTGATGAAATCCAGGTATGGGAATATAGAAAGGATTTACTAGCGCATGCGAGGATGAGGCGGGTTGCGGCGACCGGGAGCCAGATGCGGGCACGGTGGATGGGGTTGAACTGGTCAAAGGCGGCTCTCCCGAACTTGGGCGCGATGAGTCGGAGCCCTCATAGGGCAATGGTGACGGGGCGGCTGAAATTGGCGGCGATGGGCCAATGGGATTATACTGCGGTGGGTGTGGCATAGGCACCAAGAAAGGCTGTTGGATGGTGACATTTGGCGGAAGGACAGAGTGGGGGAAAGGTTGCGCCATGAATGGCATAGGATATGGGGCCATTGTGAGGGTAGTCGCACTCCCTTCCGGGTCCGCCGATGCGGAATTGCGACCCTTGGGTTTCTTCGCAGGACGGCGATCCTGTTTTGCGCGCAGCTTGTCCTCCCTTTTCTGAGGGTTAAATCGATAATCGGGATACTGCTGCTGATGCTGTATCTTTCGGTCTTCGGCCTTGCGCTCGTACAGCTTCTTCACCTCTTCTACCTCATTCTTCCACATGTTGGATATTAATTTTGAGACGTCTGCTTGGGAGATACCTTCGTTTGCCTCGCGGATTTCACGCGACTTTTCTGAACGGTATATTATCCATGAATTTGATGGGCGTGGTGGTTGAACCCGATTTCCAGACGTGCTTGCGCGATCCGGTCCCGGCATCGTGTAGAGCGATGACCAAGTGTGGAAAGGGTGAAACGGGATGATGGGCAGATAGAAGTGGTTCAGGTGAGAGACGCGTCGAGATAGAGACTGAAAAAAGACAGGCGCTGTGTGATCCGTTTTAGTAGGTCCGTGTGGGTCCAACTTATTATGGTCCTGTTTGTCCCCTCCTTGCTCCTCAATCCATCTTTTATCTATCTTCCACAACGGTCAAAGCGATCCCTCTCGTGGTCCACACTTGCGCAACTCACTGTGGACTCCACCGCCATCGTATCCGTGCCAAGCTTGGAGCTTTGACAGCCGTGACCCTGCTCGATGGCCAAAGCGTCGTGACTTGTCCAACCTTGTCGAGATCTTGATCTGGGGTGTCGTACCAGTTAACACAGTGTCACTCTTGCGCGTCGTGGTCGTTGAAATGTGCAAGGTTGGTTCCAAGCGCCAGTCGTCGGTGGCGCTAGCGATTTTTACTTTTCCCTAGAAACATTTTCACATGTTTTTCTCAACTACTTTACATCATCCAATGGCACTACCCTCGATCTTCCCAATTCGCTTGAGCCGTCCCAAAACTGAGCAGGTAAGATGGCAACCGGGTGCACCGGGAAAACAAAAAGTGTAGACCATCATCGTCAAAGCAATCCTATAACACTGCCTCGCCAGAGTACGCGGAGTTCAACCGATCGATCATTTTTCGCACAAGGTAAGTCCTGTGGTTGTTCTCAATTCTTGGAGCCCTCAAGCAGATCGGTGATTCGTATAAGTAGATCCGCAGTGCACACGTAACCTACCTTTGCGGTTTGGAATGACAACTAGCGCTCCGCGTTGCGATATTCCAGCTGGCTGTTCCGCTTGCAGAGGTTTGTCTGGACTGTCATAGCCCTCCATTTGGTTAAAATTTGACCACGTGGAGTAAGAGTTGTGGAGATTGATCAATTAATTTTTTTTTTTGGTGACCACTATGCACCAAATCCGGCTTCCGCTGACGTCTGTAGTTCATCCAGATCATGCACATTCTTCGCCGCTTGTCAAAATCTTTTTTTGTCGTCTTAACGGAGAAAAAACCACGACTTTCCTTCCCGGTTCTGAATCTGAATGTGATTGCTGTAGCGGCACCGTCTCACAAGCCTCTTTGGTCGTAGGACACATTTCTATACTCGGCTTGGAATGCTGTCCGAGTCTGGGCTTGTTCTTCAAACGACTCTAGACCTCGGTCCACATTCTTCCAGGTTAAATGTACTTACTCAAGCTGATACGACGTGGTTAGTGGTCCCGTGTCATTCCTAGAAACCACGCCCCTTGTGCCCGACTCGACGACAAAACCTCCATCTGAACTAGAGCTAACCTCCTGAAGAAGGGAGTCTCCACAGGTAGAAAAGGGGGGTCAACGAAACATGAGCTCCCTAGGTCGAGCACCACGTCAGTGACGAAGCATTCCGCTATAAGATGACACTAGTTGGCGTAATCAGGGATCTCACAGGCCCACATGCTCAGGTATCCTTAACATTATCGTCGTCGATAATGGAGCACTCGGATGCAACGTGCTTGGTGGATTGTTGACTAAGAATGATGATCTTATCGCCACATCCCATCCTGATTCCATTTTATATATATCTAACAAGACGACCGGGGTCGCGAACCAAGTTTTGCCAATGTTGAATAAGGTAACCTGAATTTAAAGCGTTCTGAACCAGATTTACAGGATAGCGGACGCACCAAGAGGATTCATACTGGTTGGAAGAGATGGGCAATGGCGCGACGGACTTGACGCTTGGATATGCTACCAAGGACGTGAGATGCGTTCGCCCCACTCCTCTTGTTAGTAGTTGCCAAGTTTCATCCTCCTTTTACTCGCGCTAGGGGCGTCCCGATGCTGGCGACGATACATTGCATATACTGGTGGCCAGATACTGGGCACTGGAGTACATCGCTTCAAACCTACCCAACATCCTGGACGATACACCTATTAATCTCGACTTTGACAGCTTTTCCGAGGCGACCGCGTTGAATATCTTGAACGAGGTCCAGAACATGACCATTTACACTTCGGCGGACATGTCATGATTTACACATACACCCGCAGTGGTGATCGGTGCGTTACGCCTATACACCCAGGCCAATGGATTTATGAACTAGGTCTCGGCGCGTGTCATAATTTAAACGTTCATTATTGTCGGTTGGTACGCAGCACAGAGCTCGATCTTTGGGGGTACTGTATGTTGTGAATTTGATGACTTGTTTGTGTTGTTCCCTGTACTAATAGGTCCACGCTCAACGAGAACATGGTCGGGAAATTTTAAGTCGGCATTACAGCCGCAATCTCTCCGTAGTATTATCAACCACTCACGACCCTCGAGCTCGATGCCTTGAGTCTGACCAAGACGGATATCTTCCAAACCCCGGTTCAGGGGTAGGTGGAGCAGACAAGAGCAGCCAAAGTGTAGTCGAGTTCCGCTCGTAAGGCGGGATTGGTGTTCTCCCTATGTAACAAATTGTATAGAGCCAGTACCGTTGACGATGATTTCAATGATCGGCCGACTCTGTCGAAGTGTACCATCGAATGACGTTCACACCTCATATTGCACTTCCATTTGGAGTAACCCACGTTCATTATTAGTAACCAAGGCAAATTGACTCAACAAGTGCCGGAACACTGAGTCTGGGTCCCTCGTTTACACACCTCTCTGACTCACACCATCAACCATCGATCCGGAACGTCGACTTCTCCGCAACCAATCGTTGTACGTGGCCATTCATACCTGTGCCAGCCTGGCATGTCGAAATGGGGTATACTTGTCCATCCTCGGCGAACAACTTGATTTTAAGATGCGAACTTCCCCCCGGTGATATTTTCAAGACCGTACATTCGTAATCATTGGCATCGCATCAAGATAGAATTTATGGCATGCGCTACGAATCCGTTTTCCAAGGCCCGTGCTGTAAGCAGAAGGAGTCATTCGTGGCGCTGATCTTCCAATGCGGCCACTGCCTTCATCCGCCTCGGTACTTATGGTTCGTCTAGGGTGTGATTCGGACCATCGTTACCAACTCTGCTCACCTGCACACTTGAATCTCTACCTCCTATACTATGTCGCCTTCCAACACCACGCCTATCCTCGTGGTAAGTACTTTGGACTTACGTGCAGTCTTCAAGCGTTAACGGGCGCCCGTATTAGGCCGGTGGTGGACCATCGGGACTTATCGCTGCGCTCACACTTTTGCAAAACAACGTTCCCGTGCGCATCATCGACAAGGAAGCACACTACCGTATTGGCGAACGTGCCAACAGCATTTGGGTGAGCTACTACAGACGGAATCTCGCGATCAGGTGTAGTGACAGAGAACCTGGCATTTCCCCCTCCATAAGCCTCGGACCTTTGAAGTGTTCCACCTTCTTCATGCACAAGATATTCATCAAAAGACGACGCCATTTCAACCCGTATACGAATACGAAGCTGGCGCATTCAAGCCTACCAAGACCTTTTGGATGACCCGTGAAAACGACCCGACACCCTCGACACCTTATGTGATTGTGATAGCACCTTTGGATCGAGGTCACGTGGACTGATAACCTGTGTTTTGCAGAATAGCGCCAGACTCATTGGCCAACCAGCTTTGGAAGCGCTCTTGCGTTCGTACCTTGAAAAATATGGAGTTCAGGTCGAACTGTCGACGGAACTCAAGTCGTTCGTGGACGACGGGGAGCGTGTACTCGCAAATCTGGTCAAGAAAAAGGACGGCGGAGAGATTTGTGAGACATTCGAGGCTTCGTATATCGTTGGAGCGGATGGTGCCAAAGGTATGTGGGATGGTGCACTGTAGTTGAGCATGCCTCAGATTTCTCTGTAGGCGTCACTCGGAAACAACTTGGATTGTCGTTCCTCGGAGAAACCACGAAAGAGCTCGTCTCTGTCATCGGTGATATCTGTATAGATGCCGAAGAGATTGACAGAGAGGTATGTACTATTTTTCTTCTGGTTTTATTCGATGCTCAAATTAAATCGCATCTAGCACTGGCACATCTTTGGTGATAAATCGGCCAACCTGTAAGCCATTTTTCGAACGCGACTCTGTTACATGACCAACCCCTCGACTTAGCCTTGTACTCCGTCCAGCGGACGATGTTGGCCCTGACGGATTCCAATTCATGTTTTCTCGAAAGGACTATGAGCCTAAGCAGCTGATCGCGGACGAACGACTCATGATCAAGACCATGTCTGACATGACGGGCCGCGAAATCAAACTCAGAAAAGTAGTATTTCTGTCCGAGTATCGGTAAGCCAACTGTAAAGCACGTATATATTCATCGATGAATTCTAACGCGAGGTAGCCCAAACATTAGGATGGTCGACAAGTTTGGGATTGGTCGCGTTTTCGTTGCTGGAGGTGGGCCAACTATCTCCCGTTCCACTTCCCTTGCTAAAATTTAATATATGTAGACGCAGCCCAGTACGTAGACCATGTGCTCAATGCATTCCACATCTAAACGAGCTTTCCAGTGTCCACAGCCCTACTGGCGGTCAAGGTTTAAACACCTCCGTCCAAGATGCTGTGCGTATCTCCAAGCCTCCTACGTCCTCAACTAACGCTACAACACCCTATAGCTCAACCTCGCTTGGAAACTCGCCCTGGTCTATAAAGGTCTCTCCCCAAGCACCCTTCTCGACTCCTACACCACGGAACGTCTTCCCGTCGTCGCTGAAATGCTCAATATCACCACCGGGTACCTCAAGCAGCTGACTGGAACCCCTTCCATCGAGGGCGCGATGAAACGCGAGAAACGGATGGACATGCTTGGGGTGAATTGTCGGACGAGTCCGATCGTGTTGGATGAATATACAAAGGCGGAACCGGTGAGCGCGTATGGGGTGTTGGAGGAGGGTGTATTGGTTGCGGGGGATAGGGCTCCAGATGCCCCGGGGTTAATCGCGGCTTCCGAGTCGGGGACGGGGACGAGCACGAAGGCGAGGCTCTTTGACGTGTTCAGCCCGACGTACCACACGGTGCTCGTGTTCACTGCGGATGTGGTATCGTCGGCACATATCGTCGACGTGCTGTCGAGATACCCTAGGGACATCGTTCGTGCATTAACAATCCTCCCACAGGGGGTCAGCGGGGAGGTGATGCCCACTGCTACGGATGCGGAGGTAGTAGTGGATCGTGATGGACATGCTTACGGGGCGTATTTGGCTTCCGTAGGCGAGACCAAGGTGGTGGTGGTGAGACCGGACGGTGTCGTCGGTGCGATGGTACACGGCGTCGAGGGCTTG